>JARYGA010060380.1:68895-116290 GCA_030545235.1 Helianthus tuberosus | reverse complement strand
GATTCACTAAGTGTCCGAGAAACGGTACCTGTTATAGCCAAAACTCGCACTTTGAAAACTTAGCATAAAGCTTTTCCTTTCGTAATAAACTTAAAAGTGTGTGCAAATGCTTTGCATGATCTTCTTTATTCTTAGAATAAATTAGAATATCATCTATAAAAACAATTATGAATTTATCCAAATATGGCTTACATATTCGGTTCATCATGTCCATAAATGCAGCTGGGGCATTGGTTAAACCAAATGGCATGACAGTAAATTCATAATGACCATACCTTGTTCTAAATGCGGTCTTAGGAATGTCCTCTTCCTGTACCTTTAATTGATGATATCCTGACCTTAAATCGATTTTAGAGAAAAATCGAGCTCCTTGTAGTTGATCGAACATATCATCGATTCTTGGTAATGGATACCGGTTCTTAATCGTGACCTTGTTCAATTCACGGTAATCAATGCACATACGCATTGATCCGTCTTTATTTTTAACGAACAGTATCGGCGCTCCCCATGGCGACGAATTTGGCTGTATAAATCCTTTTTCCAATAATTCGTCTAATTGTTTCTTCAGTTCTTGCATTTCGGCGGGTGCCAAACGGTAAGGTGCTTTGGCAATCGGTGCCGTTCCTGGTAGCAGGTGAATTCTGAATTCAACTTCTCTGTCTGGCGGTAGTCCTGGTAATTCTTCTGGAAATACATCTGAAAACTGAGACACTACTGGAATGTCCTTTAATTCTTTTTCTTTAGTGTTAGTGATTATGGAAACCAAATACACTAATGATCATTTTCTTATGCAACTTGCAGTTTTCATAACAGAGATGAATTTAGTGGATTTAGATGGTTTATCTCCTTTTATTGTGATCTTTTCACCCTTTGGTGAATTTACTTGAATTGACTTTTGATCACATAAAATACTGGCTTTATTGGCTATTAACCAATCAATTCCTAAAACAACATCGAATCCTACCAGATTCATTGGGTAAAGATTTGCATTAAACTTATGATTTAAAATTTCTATTCTTGCTCCCTGCAATATTTCAGAAATCCTAACAGTTTCTCCATTAGCTGTCTCTACTAGACATTCTTGTGGTAGTTTAGTTAATGATTGATTAAGAAATTTGCAAAACGAAGTATTAATAAAACTTTGGTTTGCACCAGAGTCAAATAATACCTTAGCAAAAATATCATTAACTAAAAACGTACCAGCTATCACATCTGGAATCATTTAATATGACCTTTTTCTCCACAGTCAGAACGAATGCTCTAGCATTTCTAGTGTTCTTGTTGTTCGTAGTTGGAGCTAATTTCGGACAATTCAGCTTAATATGACCTTTTTCTCCACAGTTATAGCACATTCCATTGCTAGCTTTCCTCCTGCAATTTTCTTCCTTGTGTCCTGGCATCTTGCAATAACTGCAAAGAATGGAGCATTTTCCCGAATGCTTTTTCTTGCAAGCCTTACAGTAAGGTGCAGAGGTAGAACCTATATTACTACGGTTGTAATTCGCCGAACGGAATTCTTGAGTAAGCCTTTGGGTTAGGTTTTTCCTCTGGTCTTCTTCCCTAGTACGGATTAACTCATTAGTCAAGGTATTTGTTAATTCTATCGCTTCTTCTATGGTTTGGGGTCTAGCTGCCTTGACTACATGCCTAATCTCTCCAATTAATCCTCAAATGTAACGGGAGATTAATACCGGTTCTGGTGATGCAAGGGTAGGTACTATTCTAGCATATTCAAAGAATAACTTAGTATACCCCTTACTATCCACTCCATTCATCTTAAGGTTTAGGAATTTGTTTGCTATTTGTTCTTTTTCATTGGGAGGACATAATTTCCTTTCTATCATATTCTTAAATTCTTCCCACTCCATACTATAAACCCTATCACTTCCTCTGGACTGAAGGATAGTGTTCCACCACTCTAAGGCTGAGTTCTTAAATAAATTGGAAGCAAACATTATCTTATCTTCTTCTGCACATTTGCTTATTTTTAAAACTGCCTCAGTGTTTTTCTATCCAACGTAGTGCTGCAATGGGTTCTTCATTGCCCGAGAATTCTATCGGTTTGCAGGACCAGAATTCTTTATAAGAACAACCATAAGGCATGGTTCTTCTTCTTTTGGGAATGGGCATTTGAAGTACCGGTCCATTGTTTACACTGTTTTCCGGTTCAGTTGGTCGCTTACTGCTATGCTTACTTTTATTATCAGCATCCTTAACAGTTTGGATAATAAACGGCATTCCATCTATAATTCCCTGTGCCACTATGTGTTGGATAACACTATTATCCATTTGGTTTCCATTGTTGTTTTTCAGATTCTCATTATTCAGATTATCGTCATTCTGAATATTATCATTCTGGTTTTCCGGGTTATTATCCAGATTTACTTGATTTCCTTGGTCGGCCATCTGAATTTTAAACATTTACCCCGTATTAATATCACAATATAATATTAATATAGCCAATCACATGATACGCATTTTGGGCAAAAGCGTCGATCATTGTGACTTTACTCTATTCATATATTAGGCATCTATTACACACCAGTACGGAAATAAAATTTACAATACCGACTGAAATAAAATCACACTAATAATAGTAGGCATCCATACTCACATATTTTATTATTATTATTATTATTATTATTATTATTATTATTATTATTATTATTATTACCGTCTCCACTAACACATTCACGGATTTGGATTTATCCAGAAATCCATATTGCGTTCGTCGTATTTCCATACGAGACGCTCTCCCACCTGTCGCATTCTCTCACTGCTCTCTAAAATTTCCTCACCAAATGTCCTAAGTTCTTGGACGTTTTCTGCACTCATTGGGGGTGCAGGTTCTAGGAATTGGTTTGGAATCTGGGGTGCGGGTTCCTGATATGGGGGTGTAGGTGCCTGAAATTGGTAAGGAATTTCTAAGATCTCCCTAATGTATTCATCATGGTAATAGGGATCTAAAGGGTCCATACCTGGATAGGCTCCTATGTTCTGCATGGGTGTGTCCTCATGCATCGGGTAGCGTTGCACATAATCCCTAACATCATCCCACCAGGGATCGTAAGTTGGCTCTAAGGGATTTGGGGCTGGTATCCTAGGTATTTCTTCTGGATTAAAGTCATGCATCTCTACTTGATTTTCAGGGTTTTCTATCTCCATGGGTTGATCAGGAATTGGTAGTTGTGGTTGGGGTGCTATTATCTGTTCCAGATTTGGGTCAGCTGCAGTGGTTGCTAGGATATGGATGTTGGCTATTCCCCTATTGATCATATCCTGGGCATAATCATCTGTCTCTCTCTTGGCCGCTGCTAGTGCTCTCTGGTCTTGTAACTTTTTCATACGCTTTCTACGCTCGTGTGCCACTCGACTGAACCATCCCCTCTTTTTCTGAGGAAATGGCTCCTCGGACTGAGCCTTAAACACAAAGATTCATTCTTCCGTATCAGCAGAGTACCCTGAGAGGGTAGGCTGAGAAGAGGAGGTGCATTCGCTTCTAGGCGAACAAGACAATTGACGATACGCGTCAGATGATCCTTGGTCACTCATACTGTAAACTAACAGATAGTCAAATAACACATAACAATAAATACAGTTATGCATGTATTCCCACAATTTATTTCCTAAAAATTCAAGTTTTGATGTCAGCGGAACACTTCTGTGGCTGAATCATTGGCATAGCTCTGATACCACCTTCTGTCACAACCCCCGGTCCCTACATCCTCGGGAACGGGCGGCCGTGAATCAGTTTCGGTGGTATCGCGTGTTTATTCAATATTCAACATATGGGATAAAACCCAAGTTTTTTTTTATTTACACAACCTTATAGGGATAAACCCTATTTTATTCAATAAAAACATCTATTTTATTTCCGGTAACTTTATTGCCACTTTTTCTAGCCTTCAGTGTTGTCCAGCTGGCTTCCATTTGGCTTTCACAGTTTATTACCTGAAACACGTTTTAAAAATATTTGTCAGTGGGAAATACTTATGAGTGAATCCCAATTTAATCAAGTTTTAATGAAAAACTATTTCACAGTGACAGTATTGAGGGCGATCTCGCAATTATATTTGTTTACAAGCAATACCAATTAACATCCATGGTACTGTCATCCGACTTATCGTCATGTTACTCCTCTCCCCAGGTGGTAACAAATTTTGTATACAAAACCCCAAATATACCATCATAATTTTATCCTTACAAATACTCAATAACTGTTATTCGCATGGAAAAGTATTTAAGGTTTTGTATAAACAGTTTTGCAAAAAGGAGATTACTCACATTGCCGTCTTAGATTATCTGTTAGGGTTTCCTGAGAATTATCCATAATTTATACAAAAGCACACGTGTTAGTATAATAACCCATTTTAACATTAGCAATACCCTCCCCGAGACAGCATTCCAACGACTACGTCGGGCAGAACCACGACAGCCGTTACGGAACCCTAGATCAATCGGGCAGCGTATCTAATACGTATCCAGGGGTTATAATACTTACAACGGAGCAGAACCTCGCTAATCAGGGGTATAATACCCGCGTATTATAACTCTACTACAGAAATTTAGATTTGAGAATTGAGAAATGAACGAGTTCTGGTTGAACCCGATGGCCTTCTTATATAGTGCTGAATTCTAGTCCTCTCGCGGCCCGCGTAAGATAAGGCAAAGCCTTACGCGGCTCGCGTCAACCCTGGTCAACAGGGTAGCTTAGCTGGGTCAGCTACTAGACTCGCTACGATGATGACACGTGTCATTACCGGGCTGTGCCACCATTTCACCTCGTCGCGGCCCGCGTCAACTAAGGGGGTTCCCTTACGCGGCCCGCCTTAACTTAAAATATTCAGATTTTATTTTTTTTATATTATTTAATATATTTGAGGTCCGTTTTCACGTATGGGGTGTATTTAGTGACATATTGGGATAATTTAAAATATAATAGGGTGTCAGAAAATAATTCAAGGGTGTCGGTTTAGAATTGTTACACGTATGCACATCTTACATCCATGCTTGACAAATTAGGGCTTGCACTGACACTTTTGGTGAATCTGGCTTTGAGCTTGGTTAGTGAAGGGCAAGCCATCATATTTCTTGTTTTTTAACAACGCTTTTTATATAATTGAAATATATATATTTCAAATTTGATGGTCCTCGTGCTGGTTGCTTTTTTCGAGAATTTAAAATGATGCTAGATAGCAGGATACCATAGAGAAGAGTAGTAAGTTTAGTGGTTGGCTTTTTATTGACTTTTTGGAGTGCAGTAGAATTGTAGGGGCAATAGAGGAGTAGCATGCATGCACACTTTTATTATTTTCTTAGCTAGTGGATAGATATGAAGTTTTATTTCTCACTGAAGTTGAACAACTGATGTGTTTGGATGCAGTTTTCTTGAAATTCTTTCTTAGCTTGATCTCTGACTAATTAACTAACTAACTAACTAACTAACTAACTCCACTCTTCGAAAGAACGGTTCTCATGTTTGAATAGATTAAAAGGGAGTAAAGAGAGTTTACCGGGAGCTTCGGGATTCAACACGATGTAAAAGAAGTTGAACTCACTGGTTTGGTTAGCCCCTTCTTAAAGTATTAAACCTTAAACAAACCGCATGTATTTACTTGTTTTACAAACTCAGCTTTTGAAACACCCCCTGTTCACAGTCCCTACTCATCCGGTTTTCCCACTGTGATACTCGACAATATGTTCCCAGGGATATAAAGGGGAGTTCTTAGGGTTTTTTTAGGGTTTCAGATTTTTCACTGGGAAAACGTGATCCGATAACCGACCCATTTTAAGTTTGGGTTGGTCAGGTTCAGGTTATTCGGGTTCGGTTAGTTCGGGTCGGGTCGGGTTGTTCGGTTTTCAGGTTTAGTCCAATACAATGAACTTTTAGATATTCAAGGTCATGGTTTGCATTTCACTTGGAGTCAAAAGCCAAGGAAAGGGGTGGGAATCCTAAAGAAGATTGATCGGGTTATGGGGAATGTCAAGTTTTTAGATTTGGTTCCGAATGCTTATGTCTTGTACCATCCGTACCGTATTTCGGATCATACCCCTTGCATCCTCAAAATGAATGGGGCTACTCGTATGAAACCTAAACCTTTCAAGTTTGCTAACTTTCTTGCTACTAAGGAGGGTTTCAAGACGTGTGTGGCAGAGGAATGGAGTAAAAGGGTTGAGGGTGTCAAAATGTTATCCGTAGTAAAAAAGCTGAGGAATTTAAAGACCCCTTTAAGGAAACTTCTAATTCAACAAGGAAATATGCATGTTAAGGTGACTTAGTTAAGGAATAAACTGAATGATATTCAGAAGCAAATTGACTTAAACCCTTTGGACGCTAACCTGAGAGATTTGGAGGCAAAGTTCATTAAGGAGTTCCATAGTGCAGCGTATGATGAAGAGTCCTTCTTAAAGCAAAAAGCTAAGGTGGAGTGGCTTTGTGCAGGTGATAGTAATACATCTTATTTCCACAACTGTGTTAAGAGCCGAAATGCTAGGAGTAAAATTCATAGCATTAAATACACAAGTGGGAATCTTTTTGAGGGCATGGATGTTGAAACTGCTTTGGTTAACCATTATGCCATGTTCTTAGGAAAGGAGGATCGGGTGGAGGATTTGAATGTAGACAGTCTTTTTATTAATGTTATCCTACCAAGTGAGGCGAACCAAATGACTCGGAAGGTAACCCGTGAAGAGATTAAGGCTGCCATGTTTAGTATTGGTGAAAACAAAGCTCCGTGGCCGGATGGTTATACATCGGCATTCTTCAAGAAGTCATGGGAGATAGTTGGAGAGGAAGTGACAGCTGCAATTCTCCAGTTCTTTGAAAATGGTAAACTTCTTCAGCAGGTAAATCATACAATACTTGCGTTGGTTCCTAAGGTTCCTACGCCGAGCTCAGTTCTGGAATACAGGCCTATATCATGTTGCAATGTCATCTTAAAATGCATTACCAAGATTTTGACGAATAGAATTAAGGGCAGCTTGGGGAACTTGGTTAATATAAACCAATCAGCTTTTTTCCCGGGTAGAAAGATCTCTGATAATATCCTATTAACTCAGGAGCTCATGCATAATTACCATCTTAATAGAGGTAAACCACTGTGTGCGTTCAAGATTGACATCCAGAAAGCTTATGACACGGTTAGTTGGTCCTTTCTAAAAACTATCTTGATTGCTTTCGGCTACCCTAAAAAAATGGTGACCTGGATTATGACTTGTGTGACCTCGGTGTCCTATTCATTAAGTATCAATGGTAATTTGTGTGGATATTTCAAAGGTAAAAGGGGTTTAAGACAGGGGGACCCTATGTCTCCATATTTATTCACTTTGGTGATGGAAGTTCTTTCGTTGCTATTACACCAAAATGCTGATTTGAATCCAGCGTTCAGATATCATGCTCAGTGTAAACAACAAAAGATCATTAATGTCTCGTTTGCGGATGATTTATTCCTTTTTGTAAATGCTAACACGGTTTCGGTTAAGGTCATAAGGGATGTTTTACGTCTTTTTCTCAGGTTTTGGGTTTAAAACCTAACCTAGATAAAAGCACAGCTTATTTTGGTAGTGTTGATCATCTGGTTAAACAGGAAATCTTGAGTCTGATGCCTTTTAATGAGGGAGAGCTTCCAGCTAGGTACCTTGGGCTTCCCCTGATCTCGTCCAAGCTGATGTACAAGGATTGCAAAGTCTTGGTGGATCGTCTGGATAAGAGGGTAGATAATTGGATGACTAAGTCTCTTTCATTTGCAGGAAGGCTTCAGTTAATTAAGTCAGTAATGTCTGCCACGCATATTTATTGGGCGTCTGTTTTCATGCTTCCAGCTCGTATTGTTAAGGGTATTGAAAAACGAATGCGCAATTTTTTGTGGAGTGGAGGTTCTAAGCAGGTCTCTAAACCGAAAGTGGCTTGTAAAACAGTTTGCTTGCCGAAGTATGAGGGAGGTTTGGGAATTCGAAGTCTTTCTGATGTGAATAAAGCGCTTCTTACGAATCACATTTGGAGTCTTATCACAAAGCGGGAATCTTTATGGGTTAGGTGGATTCACTCTTATAGGATTAAAGGCAAGAACTTTTGGGATCTTCCGTGTCGTGGTAGCCCGAGTTGGGGTTGGAGGAAATTGCTTGCTATTCGATCTAAGGTTCGGCCTTTTATATGGTATGCTATAGGTGATGGCCGTCAAGCTAATGCGTGGAATGATAATTGGTGTGAATGTAGCCCGTTAAGTGACTTTATTACTCCGAAACGGATTCATAATGCAGGTTTCTCTATGAGTTCTACCGTGTCGGATATAGTAGATGAGTTGGGTGCTTGGAAGTGGCCGATTGTTTGGTTTGATTTATACCCTGTTTTGAACAATTTGGGTTCTCCTAATCTCGAGCAAAATGCTAGGGATAAGCTGTTTTGGAAGGATAATCAAGGTCATCAGCAACAATTTAGCTCGAGTGAGGTTTGGAATAGTATACGAAACCGAGCCAATGTTGTGGCGTGGATGGAGCTGGTGTGGTTCGGTCAATGTATTCCTAGGCACTCTTTTCATTTGTGGTTAGTAATCAAGAACAAGCTTAAA
This sequence comes from Helianthus tuberosus, assembly GCA_030545235.1. Classification (NCBI taxonomy): domain Eukaryota; kingdom Viridiplantae; phylum Streptophyta; class Magnoliopsida; order Asterales; family Asteraceae; genus Helianthus; species Helianthus tuberosus. The sequence goes on along the minus strand of JARYGA010060380.1, from coordinate 107,723 downwards.
ACGCAAGATAGAATGGGTGTTTGGGATGCAGGAAGTGCAACGAACCTGAATCTTATGTGTTGTCCTCTATGTAGACATGACAAAGACTCGCGTGATCACCTCTTTTTCCCAAGCCCATTCGCTATGCAGGTATGGAATCAGGTTAAGGATATTAATAGACAATATATAATAGGAAACAGTATTTGTTATATTTGTTATGTAATATTCTCTCCAAGAGAAGAGATTGATTGTACTCTTTATATATTGATGTGAATGAATGAGAAGAAGGCAAGAGAGTTACATTCTTTCATGGATTTATATTGTGCTATAGTGGATTTATAGCACTATCTCCACCGACCTTCTCCACACCGTTCTCAAACCCGACACCACCGCCTATGAAGCTTGGACCACCATAGCCAACATCTTTCAAGACAATAAAGCCACCCGTACCATCGACCTGAACAACAAGTTTGCTAACACTCACCTTGATCAATTCCCGAATATGTCTGCTTACTGTCAAGCGCTCAAGGTGATTTATGATCAACTGACCAATCTTGGCTCCCCGATCACCGACGAACAGCTTGTTTTACAACTCCTTACGGGCTTGAATGACCAATATGAGAACACAGCCTCAGTTATACAACAGATGAAACCACTACCCGATTTTTACGACACGCGATCCAGGCTGTGCATGGCTGAATCACGAAAGCTCAACCAGGTCCGACATGCGGCTCAGACGGCTGGAACGGCTCTCAATGCCACCGTTGAATCACGGGACAAGCCGGAGCACCGAGAACAGCGAGCAGATATCTCCGAGCGGGGCCGCGGTAGAGGCCGCGGACGTGGCCGCGGTCGTGGTCGGAATGGCGGCTGGAACGGCGGTCGAGGTGGCGGCCGTGGGAGCGGCTCCTCCTCCTTCTGTTATGGTGGACAGAATTCAATGTCAGCTACTAACCCTTTTGGTGGGTTTTACTCGTGGCCCCTCTTTCATCCTTGGGCCGGCCCAAGTAATAGTGGTACCCAGCCACCCCAATCACAACAATGGAACAGTTGGGCCTCTTTACCTCCCTGTCCATACCCAATTATAGCTAAACCGAACAACTCAGCTACTGGAATATTAGGCCCTCGCCCGGCTCAGTCTTTTGCCGCCACTCACATGCCTACCGATATTAATCAAGCTATGTATGCAATGTCTCTCAATGATCCTTCTTGGGCCATGGACACGGGTGCCACATGTCACATGACTTCTAACTCTAAACTCTCGTCTTTATTTAATACTAGCATGATTCGAAACATTATTGCGGGAAATGGTCAAACCATTCCCGTGTACGGACAAGGCGACCTTACCCTACCCCCTCCCCTCCCACCTTTTAAATTGAACCAAGTCCTTTACGCACCCTCTCAAATTAAAAACCTACTTTCTGTTCGTCGTTTTACTACCGACAATAATTTATCAATTGAATTTGACCCGTATGGTTTTTTTGGTGAAGGATCTCAAGACTCGGACTCCTATCCTACGATGCAATAGCTCAGGAGATCTCTACACTTTTGATCCATCTCAAGTCATCAAGCTTACTTCTCCCACCGCCCTCACTGTCATTTCTCAAGACACATGGCATCAACGTCTCGGTCATCCGGGATCGTCTTTATTGAATTCCCTTAAACATTCCAGTTTTATTAATTATGGACCATTGAAAAATAATGTTTGTCAATCTTGTGTGTTTGGTAAACATATTAAACTACCTTTTATTGATTCAACCAATATTACAAAATTACCATTTGATATCATCCATAGCGATCTTTGGACCTCCCCGATACTTAGTACGGGGGGTCACCGTTATTACATTCTTTTTCTTGATGATTTTTCCAATTTTCTATGGACTTATCCTCTTACACACAAATCCCAAGTTTTCTCTATATTCACCACCTTCTCAAACATGATTCATACACAATTTGAACGTAAAATCAAACAGTTTCAATGTGATAACGGCACCGAATACAATAATCATATGTTTAAACAATTTTGTAATAAAAATGGCATGATTTTTCGATTCTCCTGCCCATACACCTCATCCCAAAACGGAAAGGCCAAGAGAAAGCTATGGTCCACAAATAATATTATCTGCACACTCTTGGCCCATTCCTCTTTACCAAACACGTATTGGCCCCATGCTTTGGAGGTTGCCACCTACCTTCAAAACATCCTATCTAGCAAACTCCTTCACAACATTTCTCCTACCCAAAAACTATACCAACGAATCCCCTTATACTCGCACCTACGCGTTTTTGGTTGCCTATGCTACCCTCTCATTCCTCATACCAATATTCACAAACTTCAATATCGGTCCATGCCATGCGTCTTCCTTGGTTATCCTACCAACCATCGGGGATACAAATGTCTTGATCTCGACACACGAAAAATTATAATTAACCGTCACGTCATCTTTGATGAAACTATCTCCCCCTTTGCTAATAATCCACAACCCTCCCTTCAATCTTATGATTTTCTTACCGATAACCTTCATCCCATACCTTTCCCTCTTGCCGGCCCTAACCCAACTACTACTACTTCCACCCATCCTTCAACATCTTCCCCTGCCCAACTCGATGCTTCCACCCACTCTCTCCCACTTCATTTTTTCGGCCCATCTCCTACCACTCCTAACAGCCCACCACCCAACCCACCAACGCCCCACTCACACACCTGCCCATCACCTCCCACTCATCACATCTCACCGCCCAACTCACCTACAGGCCCACCTGTGATCCACTCCAGCCCACTACCTACCCCTTACTTGGCCCATGTGATTCTCCTGCCCACTCCCCGTCCACGCCAGCCTCTAACCCAATACCCTCTCCTACTTCACAGTCTAACCACACTTCCCCTTCCTTTCCACCCCCACCCCTTTTCCCACCTCCTACCCGAACCATCCGCACTCGTTCAATGGATGGAATAGTTAAACCGAAAAATATCTTTAACCTTCATTCCTCGCCCATCATCCCTATACCTAAAAACCCAAAGGACGCCTTGTCCAACACGGAGTGGCATAACGCCATGACCACCGAATTTAATGCTCTTATTAAAAATAAGACGTGGGTTCTAGTTCCGAGGGACCCTCATATGCATGTGTTACGTAGCATGTAGCTATTTCGCCACAAATTTCGGTCAAATGGTACATTGGAACGATACAAAGCACGCCTTGTTTGTGATGGTAGTAATCAACAACTTGGGGTGGACTGTGGTGAAACATTTAGTCCTGTTGTGAAACCCACTACCATACACACTGTCTTAGCACTTGCCTTGTCACAATCGTGGCCCATTCATCAACTAGATGTTACCAATGCGTTTCTTCACGGTAACCTTAACGAGACAGTATACATGTACCAACCTATGGGGTTTCGTCATCAACAATATCCTGATCATGTGTGCTTATTAAAGAAGTCGCTTTAGGGTTTGAAACAGGCCCCTCGTGCATGGTACCAACGCTTTACAGATTTTGTTCTCTCTTAATGTGACAATTCTCTTTTCACTTATCACCACGATGGAGCTATAGCCTACTTGCTCATTTACGTTGATGACATCATTCTTACGACATCGAAAGATTCTTTTCGCATGACCCTTATGTCTCGTCTCTCTGCTGAATTTGCGATGAAAGATCTCGGGCAACTCAGTCATTTTTTGGGTATCCATGTTCAACGGCAAGGTAACACCATGTTTCTTTCTCAACAGGTTTACGCAAAGGAGATCATCGATCGAGTCGGCATGTCTATATGTAACCCGGCTGCGACCCCCGTTGATACTAAGCCAAAACTTGGCTCAAATTCGGGCGCTGATTTTGACAATCCGACGTTGTATCGTAGTCTTGCGGGAGCCCTACAATACCTAACGTTCACGTGACCAGATATTTGTTACGCTGTGCAGCAAGTATGTATGTATATGCATGCACCAAAAGTCGACCACTGGAATGCTCTCAAATGCATTATACGATATCTACAAGGTACCTCTTCTCACGGTCTCACCATCGGTACCTCGCTGGACTTCTCCTTACATGCATATACCGATGCCGACTGGGCAGGTTGTCCGGATACGAGACGCTCTACTTCCGGCTACTGTGTCTATTTAGGGCCAAACATTGTCTCCTGGTCGTCTAAACGTCAGTCCGTTATTTCTAGGTCTAGTGCTGAAGCCGAATACAGGAGTGTTGCCAATGTCGTTGCTGAAATTTGTTGGCTTCGCAACCTTCTCTTGGAGCTACATCGACCTGTCACCACAGCTAGTCTTGTGTATTGTGACAACATCAGTGCAATTTACTTGTCCGGTAATCCTGTTCAACATCAACGTACGAAGCACATCGAGCTGGATATTCACTTTGTTCGGGATCTGGTTCAACGTGGTACAGTTTGTATTCTTCACATTCCTACGCGTTTTCAAGTGGCTGGCAGATTTCGAGACCTACACAAGGACATACCAGTGTAGTCAATGGCATCACCGACTAAAATCCTAAACCAGTCAGGAGTTAATCTACCAACCTCCATTAACAAAAAGAAATCACGCCGACAAAGATAGTATGCTCCTGTACATAATTCAAAATCAGTCAAATCTACTCCAACGATTTCTGCCCATCCCATGTTATTTTCCAAGGTTTCATGATTACAGTACACAAGACTCACACCACATTCATGTACCTCCAATCTGCTCATCACAACAATAGACACGCTAACTGTGTCTCCCATGTCCAATACATTCCCGATTGGCCAATAGCTTAACCATATGCATACTTTCCCAGATTCAGGTTTGCCAAAGACTTTAGGGTTGTAGATCATATCAACAACACCATTGCTCGTACTGACTTTACAAAACCATACCCAATCATCACCTGATACTGCATACTTAAAAGTTACATTAATTCCTTTAAGCGTCTTATTTATGGGACACGAAGGAACGTCAAAGGAGAAAGAAGTTGATTCTGATATATACGTAGGTGTTATGTTGGGATCTTTTATATCCGACAGAGATGTGCTCATCATACCAAATTCAAACAACATATGTGCCACACAAACAAAAGGCTCAATTATTCTATATGATTAGTTTGCAGATGGTACATTTATGATGTTTTTCAGAGAGAAACACGAACCTGGATTTGGCTACTTCTGCCTAATGTGAGTTCATCATCACTAACAAGGCACACCTGGTGATTCTTATATTTTCGTAGCCACTTCATGTGTCCCAAATCATTTTCATTTAGATTGGCTATTAATACCAATTTGATAAAGCCTTCAATTTCATACAAACTATTACAGCCTTCATAACCAAACTCTTGCAAAGTGAATCTATGTGATTGGAAAGTTATTCTCTCTAGTAACACACAGTAATATATATACAATTCTGCAAGTGTACTAGGGAGACATGGAAGGCAATTGAGTCTAGAGCATAAGCTCAAGTCAAGAACCCGAAGATTTTTAAGATAAAAATGGCTAGGGAAGAACTCAAATAGATTATTGCCTAAATTCAAATATTGCAAATATGAACGAATTCTGAAACCCACAGAAAAAGGACCAGCACATTTAAGAAAGCAGTCATTATTAGACATTATAAATATAATTATTCGTATGTTATATGTATTAATCTTAGGATATATTACTTATGTTTTATGTGTGTATGTAACGATATGAACAAATGGGTGTGTTGGTTGGTTGACATCGATTCAAAAGATGGTTATTCCCGCCAGTTTCAACCACCTCATAACCGTTTGTTATCATGTATAAATATTGGTTGCCGGGAACCAATTTCCGGTACCAAGAAAAATTCAATCTTCTGAATTGTCCTCATAAACATTACTGCAAATCATTATCGATTCATTGTTCTATCATGAACTCAAGTTACTTTGATAAATCCGCTGCAAATCGTTTAGAAAGTCATCAAAGTGGTATCAGAGCTACAGGTGAAAACGATTCTGATCTCAGGCCTACCACGTTACCATGCAAACATTGCTCCGACGAAAAACGAGAATGAAGATGGTTGGTGAGGCGATGTTATTACTGCAATAAACCAGGGCATCAAATCTCAACTTGCAAGATGAAGGAAGATGATGACGAATCACAACTGATCCGACTCGCAATCAACACAGGAACACAACAACAACATAGTGAAGATGATGATCATAAAAGCGGTCAGAGAATAGAATATCTGGTAGTCGGAACCGATGGAGGTTTCTGGTCGGAAATGTGGTATGTAAGTAAAACTCTGAGGCATCACTTTTCTGGAAATCTAGATATGTTTAAACGTATAAAATGCATGTTTGATGTTGAAACAAAAACTAGTGGGAATCAGTTTTATTTCATAAGGGGTTTAGGGGTTGTTGATGTAATTTCTGGGTCGGAGAAAATCCGTATTCAAAGTGTGTTTTACACACAAGACATAGACAAAAATGTATTAAGTTTGGATCAATTGATCACACAAGGTTTCACGGTGAAATTCACCGGAGACAAGTGCAAATTGTTCCCTACTTTTAGTGTTCCTCTAATCAATAAGAAAAGTGAAATATCTGGAATGACCAGGGAAGAAGAGATTGGTGTTCTGGAAAAACAGTCAATGATGAGTAATGAATCTGGATTTATGAAGTTCAAGACAAATTTCTTGAATGATTATTTCGAAAAACTGGATGTATCATCCAACGAACCAGATTGGAACGTAATGATACTTCAATCAATGAAATTCAAGGAATTCTTAGATTGTAAAGCGTTACTTGATATGATGGATGATGATGAGTATGTCCGAAAGTATAAGTTTATACTGGAATCTAAATTCGATGAGATGGTGGATTGGTTTTTAACCAAGAAACTGGGTGGGATGACAAGGCCAATTCCGGCCTATGCCTCGAATAATCGTAAAGTAAACTTGTTAGAGTTGTACCTGGTAGTTGAACAAGAAGGAGGACATCGACGGGTAACTGAAAACAACCTCTGGGCCATGGTAGCCAAAGACATGGGTTATGAATATAGTGATGGGGAATTTATGCGTTTAATGTACGCTATGTATTTAGATGTTCTAATCTACTACCACAAGTTCAAAATTATTCAAACAAATGTTCATGGTAAAGGAGTGACAGAAGAAAAGGAAGCACTGATGGGAAAGAGAGATCCGAGAGACAGCCGAAGTGAAGGAGAACAAGCAGAGCAGGTTGCAGGTCACACCGGGAAGGACAAAGACAGATGCTGCTGAAAACGAGTCGGAACATTATGCATTCTACGCCGGAAACGATTGGCAAGGAATGAGGAAGCTGAATTCAAGAAGGAAATTCGATTTCTATCAAGCGAAAGTGGTTGTAGATGATGCAAATAGAAGCGTTTTAATATACTCTCATAAACATAATTATGTTTAGGGGAGAGTATTAGACATTATAAACATAATTATTCGTATGTTATATGTATTAATCTTAGGATATATTGCTTATGTTTTATGTGTGTATGTAACGATATGAACAAATGGGTGTGTTGGTTGGTTGACATCGATTCAAAAGACAGTTATTCCCGCCAGTTTCAACCACCTCATAACCATTTGTTATCATGTATAAATATTGGTTGCCGGGAACCAATTTCCGATACCAAGACAAATTCAATCTTCTGAATTGTCCTCATAAACATTACTGCAAATCATTATCGATTCATTGTTCTATCATGAACTCAAGTTACTTTGATAAATCCGCTGCAAATCGTTTAGAAAGGCATCGGACATTGAGGAATAACCGATGTAATGAAAGTGGGAAGTAAAAAGTAGGTGGTTTTGAAACAACTTCACCAGAAGTAGAAGCTCCTAACATATTTGTCTGCTCCCTATTGAACAGGTTTTTACACCATGTCATGTTCAATGTTGCAAGACTTCTAAGGCCTCCAATGGTTTCACAAACATTATGCAATTCGTAACAGTTCCAAAGAATTAAACTCTCAAGATGAGGCATCTTGAATATGTTGCGGATTTCAAATAGATTGTGTGAGTCTTTAAGATTTAGAATCTGCAATGACTGAAGAACCTGCAGCATAAGTTATATACAATAAGTGAGTAAAGTATAGTTTCTTAAAGATCATTAAAACACAAGAAGCAACAAAAGAAGATACTAGATTCACTACCATAGGGGGTTCAAATACTTCCAGGTTACTATAGCTCATATCTATAGCCACCATGTTTCCCATGTATACGTCTGAGGGTATGGTTCTTAAATGGAATCCAAGCCAGCAGAGCCATCTTAAATCTTCAGAAATATTTTCATAGGATCCATGGAGTTCCACGAAATTTAGCTGGAGCAATTTTAGGCGATCCATATTTCTAAGTGAGTCTGTTTTAAGCTCCGAAGCCTGCAAAATTAGCATGGAGAGACTTAGTAAAGTCTGACACACATAAGCGTGCCATAGGTCCTTGTGGACATATTCGATCCATTCCTATGGAACTTGTTATAACAAATCCTTAACATAGACTGAAAGAGCTTGCAAATTAAAACCTATAAAAACAAATTAAAAAGGAAAAAGCATAACTTTAGACTTTTACTTATTCTAATTTACCTTGACTGCAAAATTCTCTTCCAACAGCACTTCCATATCTAGTGCTAAACCTTCTACCGTTTTTGAACCCTAGAAGGAGAAAGTTTGAAACTATAGTAGATGGATAAACTAGAAGGACAAAAAGGGGAAACAAAAACGCTTAGATGATATGAAGCATCTTACCTTTCCTTTGCTCAATATCTTATAAGTGTCTATACTAAGCCAAACTCTACTACGCTTTGCAGGGGATTTTATCGATTCTTGGCGGACTATGTTTTTCCCTATTTCTTGAAGCAATATGTGCATCATGAGCTTTTTGTTTGGTGAAACAGAAAGAAGACATCTGTCAATCAGGGTTTTAATCCCAGATGTTGCAGAGTAATCAGGCTCCAATATCTTTACCACATATTCCATGTCTTTGCCTATAAAGAAAAAAGCGATATGCAAAAACAACTCTTTTTTAGAGTTATATGGCAATGACATGTAGCTCCTAACAAGTACACCATGAAGTCGAGAATCTATATCTTTTTCCAATAAATTCAATTGACTTTTCCAATGTGAGATGGTATTGTTCTTGAATAGAGATGAGCCTAAAACTTCAAGAGCTAGAGGATTTCCTTCACAATATTGTACTGCTTATAGTACAAGCTCCTTAAAGCCCGCCATGGGAATTTTGGACCCAAATGCATGACGACTTAATAGCTCTTGTGATTCATCATCATTCAATAATCTCATTTCATACTTCTGACACCTCCAATATGAATAGTCAAACCAGGTATCTGTATTTTCCCTGGTTGTAATTATAATTTTGCTTTGTGCGTTAATCTTCCCTGTTCCTAGAAGAGCAACTAACTGCTTATGAACAACAATGTCATCAAGAACAATGAGAGTTCTCTTTGTTTGCAAGACTTCCTCAATCATGCATGTACCTCGAGAAACACTAGGTATTTTTCTCTTTTCCCCCCCTAAAATATCTTTGAGCAGTTGTTCTTGTAGTTTAAGTAAATCATGTGGTCCTTTACATCTGCTACCAATGTCTTCAACAAAACTCACATATTCAAAAGTATTTTGATTTGAGTCGTATATATATTTGGCTAGTGTTGTCTTGCCACTTCCACCCATGCCATAAATTGCTAAAAATTCAAGATTGTACTGATCTAACCAGGATTTGATCTCCTCATAGCGAGTGGTCCTCCCCGTTATGTTGAGTGGAAGATGAACATCTTTACGATCTAATTTAGTGTAAATTATATCAACAATTTCCTTTAAAAAGCTTGTTTCAGGCCTGCAAAAACACAAGAAAAATGAAGATGCTCATTGGATGACATATAGAGATTCTTAGGTATTTTAAATAAGAACACTAGAAAAATTAAAGTTCCAAATGTAAGGGTTATTCATCGGTTTAGTTTTCGGGTTACTTGATTCAGTTTGTTCGAGTTGAGTTTTTATGTGGGTGTAACCAAAACCGAACCAACCCGAATTCATTAAGGTTCAAACAAAACCAAAAAGTGAATAAGACGCTCAATTCAAATCGGGTTTAGGTTTCTGATTGGGAAACCACTTCCGAAATGTAGAGGTGCACATACCGGTTAACTGGTCTTTGGGCTATGTTGGGCTGCTGATAATGGACTTATTAGGCTTAGATAAAACTAAAAGAGGGCTATATTGGGCTAAGTTAAATCTTAACAGTTGACATATCCAAAATGTAGAGGTGCGCATACCAGTTAACTGGTTTTTCTATAGGGTCCACATATTGGCACACCAACATTGGCTATTTGCACACAAAACCCAACATGTACCTACGCTGCGTATAGGTCTATACGCAGAGTATAGGGTTACACATATACACTGCGTATAGGTCTATACGCAACGTAGGTACAGGTTACGTACACGACCACTCAGTCAAACCTCGTACACTGTCAAATCATTCATATATACGCTACGTATAGAGCCAAATGAAGCCTGTATACGAGGTATGTATACGTTGCGTATAGCTCTATACGCTGGGTATGTACAGGGTAGGTACATGACAACCTTGTACAATGTCAAATCCGTCTAACACACGCTGCGTATAGAGCTATACGCAGCCAGTATACATGAAGTATCTATACCCTGCGTATAGAGCTATACGCAGCGTATGTGAGACAGATTTGGCATTGATACGATGTTATCTAGGCAGGTGAATAAATGTATACGCAGCGTATAGAACTATACAAGACTGATAATTGTGAATTCAAATTAGTATTTAGACATTCATCTTCCTTGCACACGAATTCAAAACAACACACATTCATTCTTCATTTCATCGGTTATAACTTCTCGCACGACTGTGGAGCTAAAATGGCATCATTTGGGGACAACAATTATTTCTTTAAGCAGTATTCTAATGACTCGTGGGGTGTAAATGATGCTAATGAGGAGGAGGAGGTTGTTTCTTGTGTCCCTGTTGATCAAACGATACAGTTTCCAGAACGAGGCTTCGACTCCACCTGTTGATGAACCATATTACTCGGCGCATTAAGTGTATCCTAATTACGGATACGGGTGTGAATCTTCGTACGTGCAACAAGGTACTCCGGATGGATACGGTGATGAGCCTCCGAACACGCCACTGTATGATGATAATCAACCCTCTAACCCGGGCAATCCGTTTCAAATTAATCAGGTTAAAATTATAATTATTGTTATTATTATTGTTAAAATATTATTATTATTATTATTATTATTATTATTATTATTATTATGATTATTATTATTATTATTATTATTATTGTTGTTGTTGTTGTTGTTGTTGTTGTTGTTGTTGTTGTTGTTGTTAATATATGTATTATTGTTCGAATTCTTAATATTATTATTGTTAAAATTATAATAATTATATTTATTATTATTGTAAAAATTACAATAATTATTACTATTGTTATTATCGTAAACAAATATTATTATTGTTGTTAAAATTATAATTATTGTTATTATTGTTATTATTGTTGTTAAAATATTATTTTTATTGTTAAGATTATAATTATTATTATTGTTAAAATATTGGTCGTTGCATTTTAGGCACACTTTATTGTATATGAACTGATTTCAAAATTAGTGGGCCCCCTCTCAATGCCACCGTTATCTAACTTGTTGTGTTGGAACTAGGAGAGCATGATTAGTGTAAATCTAATCCAAGTAAACCTTCCAACACTCCACCTTCTCTTCCATAATTCCCAAAACCATTAAACAATTACCATCTTCTACTCTCTCTCTCTCTCTTTCTCTCTCTTCCAAAATCAGCTAGACCAAACATCACCTTCATTTCAAAATTCAAACTCAAGAACACATGCTCATATGGATGTTTATGGATGAAACAAGATACTAGGGAGATTAGTAAAGCTATTTGGAGCATTTTGGTGGAACAAGAAGCCCTTAGATCATCAAGATTTTTCTTATCTTCATCCTTATTTCCTAGCAAAAATCGTAAGAACATTACACTAGTCTTACTTTTATTCTTGATTTATTTTACAAGTTCATCATAAACCCACATGAATAACAACAAGAACAACAAAAAATCATTATTTTTACCCATGATTTTTCTATGATTTTGGGATGAACTTAGAGAAATCTAGACTAGTAAACTTGAATCTTGGTTATTTTTGCTTAAAAAATGATCTAAATACATGCATGTAGGATCAACCAAGATTCATCAACAAAAGTGATGAACATGAGTTATGATGAACATGCATGCTAGTAAAATATGAGAAATTATTAAAATTCAAGAAAATACTTTTTTGAAAAAATTCTTAAATAAAGTTTCCATTTCAAGAAAGAATTAAAAGTATGAAATATGTTAGTAGTAAACGTTTTAAACACATATTTATGCTTCAAATGACCTTGTGAGTCATCTAAAACAAGAATTTTCAATAAAATCTTGTTCTACAAATTTTTGGCAAAAATAAGGAATAAAGTTTCCTTTTTGGGAAAGTTAAGAACTATATCATGTTCATGCTACTTTTATTGACAAATTTTGATAGATATTGATACTTGATGATGTTTTGTGTTGAAATAAATTGAAAACAAGTTTTGTATAACCTTGAGGAAAAATCCATATTTCAAACAAAACTATGGCAAAAATTTTATAAATTTTGTTATGTTTAAAAAGTTGCTAAACAAAGAAGTATGTAACTAGAACAAGTATTTGAGGTCTTTGAACATGGTTAAACAAATTTTGGACAAAGTTATAAATTCATATTTTATAAAAAGGTTTCAAAACAAATGTGACAAGTATATATTTTTGGATAAAATGAGTACTTTCAAAAATATCCATCAATTATCATAAATATATATTTGATGTATACATTATATGTTTAGTTCAAGTAAGGAACAAATACAAAATTTATACACATCCACGAAAATTACAAAAATATATATGAACTTGAAAAACGAAATAAAATGTCCATCCTTGGACATGAACACACAAACGGACAAATTCGGATACTATTGGACAATATGGACTTTTGGACAAAATAAAATGGCACAAACCAAATAAATGGTAAAAACGAGAAGGACGACACTAAAGGGACAGACAAGATGAATAAACCAAGTCGAAACCCAAAATACCCAAAATGGACTTAAGATCTAATGCAAATATATATATATATATATATATATATATATATATATATATATATATATATATATACAAGGAAGTTATATATATACGAAAACACAAACAAAGGAAGCAAACGATTATGAGAAACTAAAAACGAAATACAAGATGAAATACTTGTACGATAAACAAACACAAACCTAAGTGTCTAACGAGATTAGAACACTTGTAGGTCGAGAAATAAACGACGAATTTGGAATCGAATAGGGATTTGCACGGAACGCAAATATGTGAGTTCATGTTTTCCCCTTTTTACTTTGAATGTTTATAGTTTTAAACTTTCGCGGATGTATACATGTTACAAATAGTATGATGATACGTTGAAACAAATTTGATCACATGCGGATAGGTGTTTAAAATAGAGGGACCATTAATGAATAAACAAGTACCGAGGAACAAACAGATAGATCTATTTAGGTTTTGGCAAGCCCCACTCTTATCGGCAACGATAACCCCGATCGTTAAGAGTGCCTTTGTGTCCAAACTAGTGTCGTTGACACACACGATAAATTGTCAAGGTTTGGTTGCCTCCTATTCTTGCATACGTATTAGTGTCCTTGCAAAACACTAATGATCATACGATTTTTCATCATACTATACAAAAACAAATTTTACTACTTCAAATGTTCTGGAGACTCATTTGATGCGAAAACAAAATAACATGAATTCACTCAACTTTTGTTGACGTTTTCAAAATTAACATGTATTACAGGAGATTAGTGGACGGCTTTGGGAAAAATATGTTCGAGTTGTTATCAAGAACGCAAGCTTTTGAGATGTCATCTATTTTCAGTTGTTATGTTGTGTGAAACTATTTTGAACTTTGAACAATGTGGTTAAAGTTGTAGTTGTTTTCAATTTCCGAACAAGACATATGTATTGTAAATTATGGTTTCGAAAGAAATGTATGGATGAACATCTTTTTTTTTATACAAATGTGTTTTTTACTCGATTGATTGTAACGATTGCCGCTCTTGTCACACCTCGCCATATGCTTCCGCATAAACCGAAAATCGAGGTGTGACAGACCTAGTATCAGAGCATCAATTGTAGTGAACTAAGATTCTTTTTGAGTCTGGTCTAGAATTTCAAAACAGTGTTCTTTACAACAAGCATTCTACATTATATTTTTACAAAGCGTCCACTAATACAAAACGATGAATTCGAAAGGATAATGCAAGGATACTATGTAATAGTATTAAACGATAATTCGAAACGATGATACCAAAGAATAGTTTATTTGGTACAAGTCTATGGGGTTTAGACACGATAACAATAGGTCGAACCTGAAACGATATCCGATATAAACAATGATGAAAACAAAAGTACAATTGCCCAAAAATCTTTATTTATAAGTTGTTCACATGTATACGTTGTACGGAATATTTTGCCACGACCATAATATCTTAGAATTCAAATTTTATTGTTATTATGGATTCTCAGAACAAGCGTATTGACCTCGCATCTGTTGATGAGCTTCCCCCTAAGCGAAACCTTGAGCTCGACATTCCATAAAAGATGGTTGTTTTCCCTCGGATACGGAAAATGCCTGACCTCGATGATGACAATGAGGCGGAGGTGGTAGCCTTGGACGAACACTCTATTAGTAGGAACGAGGTCCCTATGTTTCATATTAACAATGATTGGTGACATTCTTGTCAAGATAAGGAAGATGAAACACTCATCTCGAAGGTGCCCATTCAGCCATTATTGTTATGAATCCTCCTACTTCTATTTCTTAACGTCGTGCCATTCCGCGAGCGATGGCTACAAGTATTAACGCGTGGACCATCACGCAGGTCCATTCTGGGTTAAAGGTTAATAGACAGTCATGTTCCCCTCTCTGACTGATCGTCTGTTTTGAACGAGGGAACGCTAGGGTGACCATACAAAGCAATTTATTATTACGGGGGCCCACGTAATAATAACTTGCAGTGGATGGGAATCCTGGTGGGCTCTGCGGGTCAGACTAATGATCACTACCTGTTCAAAATTCTTGAGTTGTTACTTGGGAATTCAATTTTTCCATTTCTTAGAACGCTGACTAAGGTGATTACTATGACTCCCCACAATACATTAAAAACTACACGTATTGATTTCGTGCCTAGCATCCGATCTATATCACAAGTCAGTTGAGACTAGTCATCTAAGCAAACAAATTAGGAAAACCATCCAGGAAGGATTTTCCTCAAACATTCTAAAACTCCAGCATTTGGGTTAATCTCATGGTGCCTATAACACCTTATCATATGTATTGGAGTTATTGCGATAAAATCCATTATTTGACATTTGTTTTGTCTCAAAGGGTAATATGGCACGAGCCATGGCGCAACTCTCTTACCATATTCCATTCGACATCTATGGAAATCATTACAATTTTTTTTTTGAAACTCGTTGAGCTCAAACAATACCAATGTATCCATCACATAAGTTAATGCGACGAAGGATTTTCCCTACTTTGGACGACCAAGGTCCATGGAATATGGAATACATACTGTAAGGATAGAGGTGACCACTTGGTTTTTTGCCTCCTGAACAGATGGTTGTTCCACAAAGGCATATGGACAACACATACACCCACGACCCTCCACCTTACTATTCCGATGCACATTCTCAACCTCCACCACCGGACATAAGCCCATCTAATCCTTATCGTCCATGTCATTTTCCGCTTATTACTATAAACTATTGAGTTTTATATTCCAAGATTCACCTTAGTATTCCCTTCCGACGAATCCATGATGTTGAGACTCAGATTTCTGCTACTTGACCTCCCCCGGAATGCCCCATTACTATCATTTTTCCCCGATCAGTACCTCCACACTATCCATTCCACAAAGCGCCTCTATCATTTGAGGAACGCATTCGTACCCTTGAGAACCACTCGACTGCCACCATTAGGCACATTTTTGGTCTCGAGGAGGAGGTTACGTGCCTTCACGGTCTAATTTCTATGTCTTCACTTTCACATCCCACACCACAGTAGTTATGTTCAATTACTATCTTTTGGGAAGTATACCTGATTTTGTGAAAGACTAAAGACTGTTGAAGACCTGGAGACTTGAATATCAAGCAAGGAACAATGTGAAGAAAAGACTTCACATTATTTTATATATTACTATAGGTCTTGTATCGACCGAAGTGATGTAACTCCGAGATTATTTTTGTTTTCTTCACTAAAATAATTGTAAAAAAGTGACATGGCATATATAAGTTGGTGTTTTCTTATTAACACATTGTTGTAATTTATTTTACATCCCTGCAAGGATGTGGTGAATATGGTGCAAAAGATTTGGATAGTATCATTATGATCTATCTTGACCTTATGATCGTAGTGTGTAACGGTGTGTTTTATTTTCGTTCATGTCTAATCTCTTCGATATATATTATATATATATGAAGATTATGGCACCAGAACGAAATAACACTTTTCAAGCCCAAACGAAACCCTTACCTACAACACGAGCTGAGCTCGATGCTCTACTGAACCAGCCAGTCACAAAAGCAATCATACAAAACGAAGCAAACAACACTACAAACAAAGGCGAAACTGGAGGAACCACATTGAGGATTGGTCAGGCTATAACCCCTGCCTTAAGTCTTACCGAGGATGTAGTAAGGATGGGAAAACTGAATAAAGGTGCAGTGAAAAAGGAGACGCATGTGGAGTCTTCTTTGGGTGACAATAAGAGAAAGTATTCATATTTCGAGAAAGGTTCTATATCGAACAACAAACATAAGAAAACCCCCACGACTAAGAAAAACCAAGGCATTCGTTGCCACAACCATGGTTGTAAAAATCCCGACTAGTCTCCGATTAGTCGCCGATTAATCACTAATCGGAGTTTCACCGATTAATGGCGGATTAATAGCTAGGCAGTCAATGGTGGTCCTATTATGACCAAATTTTGGTTAGATGTCGGCCAAATTTTGACCAAATCATGTAAATTCCTTCCAAATACTTAAAAAATGGATTAATGAGGGGTTAAAACATGTCTACTTTAAAAAAACTACATATAAAAATGTGTGTGTATATATGTAACTAAAAATTACATATAAAAGTCTCAATCCGAATAATTCCGATTAATCCCTATTAATCCCGATTAATCGCTAGTCGGTACCCCACCGCCCGACTAGCGCCTAGCGATTCTTACAACACTAGCCACAACTGAAACAAGTGGAAAGAAAACAAAGGCCGCAGACGAGCCTTTGTGGTTGGAGCTAAAGAGGCGCGACATGATCCCAAGGTAATCACCGGTACGTTTCCTATTGATGTTCTAAATTCATCATCATCATCATCATACTCAGTATATCCCACCAATAGCAAAGCTAAGGTAGGGTCTGAGGAGGGTGAGATGTAGACAGCCTTACCTCTACCCCGTAGGAATAGAGAGGCTGCTTCCAATGAGACCCCCGGCTCGATTGTGGTTTTGCATCAAGCCTTGGACATAAGGCACATAACACTCAGCAATTGAGACAAACGCCGATTAGTGCATGCACCCCTTGTCTTTTGGCTATCAACGCCACCACATGATGCATGATTAACCGTCCCCCTCTTTTAACGTTATTTTCACGAAATTAGTAAAATAACGTTAAAATTAGTGCACTTTCACTTTTGCCCCCCGAGCGCCCACGCATATATACATTATATGAGCATACCGCAAGCGGGGCGTATTGATGTTCTAAATTATGGTCTATAAAAAAACTACTAACCTAATCTAGACACCCTAGTTTTAAATTTATAAACTAAGACTCTAAATGCTAGACCACTGACAGGCAAGTGTACCTATCGTACGTAGTAAAGCCTAATGAAGTCCGAGTATCGAATCCACGAGACACTAGCGACGCTAAACTAGACTCTGAATCAACTAATTACTTAATTGGTTTTAATTTGTGTTTTTGGGATTTTTCTAATTCTACGAAAGCGAGTAAATAAAATAACAGAGAAAGCAAGATTGGTGAAGTGACGGGAAGCAGACAATGAGGAGAAAGAACTACCTAGGTATCGAATCCCTAAAATAATGCAATGCTACTCTGATAGTGACAATGGTTAAATATCTTACTCCCTCGATTAACCCCCCGCTAGAGATGTATCAATCGAAAGATAAAGACGAAATGTGAAGTGCTAGAACAAACCGGCTCGACCTATCGATACCAAATCCTACGAGAATCAAGCAATGAAAGTAACTCTACCCCCAAAACTCTCAAAACGCAAAGCAAACCAAACCTTGAAGATTGAAATCCTAGGAAACCTTAACCACGATGTAATAAACGAGCCCGAGCTATCGGTCACCCAATCTACCCACCAATGATTAGCTAATAACCTAGCTCACCTTAATCGTCTTTCGAGTCACAAGATGAGGATGCAAGTTTTAGTATATTGATTTTAATTATTAATCGAATTGGTTAATTTCTCAACTCAATATTCAAACCGAAAACTCTAAGATCAACGATTCAAATTAAACTCTAAGTCTAGGGGATATTTCTATGTGCCTAAACCGCTGAATTCATCAACCAATAATCAATCAAAACACACCAACATGCAATATCAAGATCAATCACAAGGCAAAGTTATGTAAATCACATCAAATAACCATAATCATGTCAAAATCGCATTACAATCATCAAGTTCATCTAAACCCAGGTAGTATAGAAAATTTAGCCAAGAATCATATTCACGGAAAAGAAACGAGTCTCAAACGATAAGCAAATCATGTTTATAATTTTGTAAAACACAAAGTCTAACAAAACTAAAAATAATAAATTGCAAACCAAACCCGAATCTTGAATGATGGCTTGAACCCTCGAACCAATCCTTTTCCCTTTCTTGATCGCAGCCTACCCCCAAGATATCTTCTGTCGTGAATTATGCTTATGATGTTTTTGTATCTTCTGCCGTCTAAAACTACTCGAATTAATTCCCCTTCTTTTTTTTTATATATCTCCAGCCGTAGGTATCTCCTCTATACCATAATCATCTTTGGATTAAAACACAATTCTAGGAACTGGGCCTTAGCTGGCGTATTATTAAAGGAGGTGTTGGGCTCCTCTTCCGATTCCTTTAAAACAGCAAATGGCCTTTTCATGTTTTGGCCCAACATTAACAATTATATATATATGTAGGATTTTGTGTTAATAATATAGAGATAAGTGGGTCTGGCCCAATCAAGGAAAATAGCTACAAATTTTAATTCAGTCACTGGCGTTCCACTCTGCCCAACTGGCTGGTTATTTTCCATATTACTCGTTTTTGCTCCATTTGCACCAGGACCTGTCCCAACACAAAATAATGTAATATAGTACTAAAAACTATAAAAAAACAAATAAAAACTATACAATAATTATACATTTTACACGGAACAAATATGTATATTTTAACACACATCAAATATCCCCACACTTAAACCTTTTTCGTCCCTGAAAAAGAATCTATGCATACGGAATCAGAGATGGGTAAATACTCGAGTCAAAAACTTATTTATACTTGTTAAAATCAAAACTTGTGTTAGCCGCGATTGCAAATATACTTGTCCCTTTAAACCCCAAACTCAGTTCTAAGCCCCTTATCATGCAAATTTAGTTCAAGTGCGGTCAATCTACCTAGGGTCTCACGCTAGAAGCTACGGTCCACCTAATCCCTCCTCAAGCTTATAGAACAAAAGGAACGATCACTGAACCAATTCTCAACCGTCTTATATCAAAACCAAGAGAATTTAAAATCAAATATTTTCAGCATTATTTTTTTCTTTCTTTTCATTTTTTTTTTCTTTTAATGAGCGTAGACGTTGCTTTCCCTAACCCAGAGGCATTCCGGCTGTAGAGTCGCTATCCCCAACTCGGATTACTTAGGCTTCGTTACTTTTTTATTTGCAAGTTGGATTTCACACATCCTAGAGGTATTCCGGTTGTAAAGTCACTATCCCCAACCAAGATTACATAGGTCTGCGCTACTTTCATTCAGTTTCTAGCTCATTTTTTTCTATTTTTTTTTTCATGATTACAAATTCTAACGGTTTTAACTTATAACGGCATTCTTTATACTCTTATTGGCGGTTTCAATTTCCCATTTTCCCTAGATGAAAACCCACTAGTAGATCGATAATTAAGGTAATATTAACTCAAAGGGATCTAAAACCAAACCGGGCCTATTCACATATCCCAAACTAGACACAAGTTCGACTTAATTCATCTCATATTATCATTATTTGAACCCGAACAAAAACCCATCTTTTCTATTATTTTCCGTATTAATTTTGCAAATTTCTTTATTCAAAAGACATTTTTTGATTTTTTTTTATTTTTAAATTTTTTTATTTTTTAATTTTTTTTTTAAATATCACAGTCGTAGTCACTTAGAATTTCCATCCATCTTCTTTGCCTCATGTTTAATTCCTTTTGTCCGAATATGTATCTTAAACTCTTATGATCTGTATAGATTGTAAACTTACTGCCATACAGATAGTGTCTCCAAATCTTAAGGGTAAAAATTATGGCTCCTAATTCTAAGTCATGTGTCGTATAGCTTTCTTCGTGCTTTTTCAATTACCTTGAGGCATACACAATTACCTTTTTGCGTTGCATCAACACACATCCTAATCCCAACTTAGAGGCATCACAATAAACTTCAAAATCTCCTGTCCCTTCTGGTAAGGCAAGGATTGGGGCGTTTGTTAACCTTTGCTTTAAAATCTTGAAAGCCTCTTCTTGCCTCGATCCCCATTCAAACTTAACTGATTTACAGGTTAGCTTAGTTAATGGTACAACTATTTTGGAAAAATCCTTAATAAAGCGTCTATAGTATCCGGCTAACCCTAGAAAACTTCTAACTTCCATAGCTGACTGCGGGACTTTACATTTGGTGATCGCTTCTATTTTGGAGGGATCTACGTGAATACCTTCGTGATTCACCATGTGTCCTAAAAATTGCACTTCCTGTAGCCAAAATTCACATTTCGAGAATTTGGCATAAAGCTTTTCTTTTCTTTACAAAGTTAAGAGTGTATGCAAGTGTTCACAATGCTCGTCCTGACTTTTGGAATAAATGAGTATATCGTCAATGAAGATAATTACAAATTTATCCAAATACGGTTTACATATTCTATTCATCATGTCCATGAATGCTGCAGGAGCATTTGTTAGTCCAAAGGGCATGACTGTAAACTCGTAATGACCATACCTAGTTCTGAAAGCGGTTTTAGGTATGTCTTCTTCTTGTACTTTTAACTGATGGTATCCGGAGCGTAATTCTATGATAGAAAAATATCTATCATCGATCCTAGGTAATGGGTATCGATTCTTAATTGTAACCTTATTCAATTCCCTGTAATCGATACACATTCGCATCGAACCATCTTTCTTTTTCACAAACAACACGGGGGCTCCCCACAGGGATGAACTGGGTTGTATAAATCCTTTGCTTAATAATTCATCTAACTGCTTTTTCAATTCTAGCATTTCGGTGGGTGCTAACCGATAAGGTGCCTTGGCTATCGGTGTAGTTCCAGGAATTAGATGAATTCTAAATTCTACTTCCCTATTGGGTGGTAATCCAGGTAGTTCTTCCGGGAATACATCCAGGTATTCTGAATAACTGGCCACTTTCATTACTGAAATGAATTTCATTGGCTTACGTGGCTTATCTCCTGTAATCACCACTACTTCTCCTGTGGGTGTATGTATTTCTATGGAATTCTTATCACATAGGATTCGAGCGTGGTTGGCTACTAACCAATCCATTCCTAACACAACATCGAATCCAGCTAAATTCATAGGTAACAGGTTTGTAGAAAATTTATGGCCTAAGAGTTCTATCTTTCCTTTCTTCAAAACCTTATCTATGTTAACAGAATTCCCATCTGCCGTTTCTACCGTAAAAATTTGTCTAAGGTTGATTAAGGGTAGATTAAGTGCTTGGCAGAATGAAGTATTTATAAAACTTTGGTTTGCACCAAAGTCAAATAATACTTTTGCATAAACATCGTGAACTAGGAACGTACCAGCTATCACGTCAGGGATTAGTTCTGCTACCTGAGTAGTCAACTGGAAGGCTCTTGCGTTTTTCTTGGTAGTTCCTTCTGCAGGTTTAGCTTTGTTATCAGCTGGTTTGATCAATTTTGGGCAGTCTGGCCTAAAATGTCCAGCTTCTCCACAGTTGAAGCAAACTGTTGATTTCTTTCTCCTGCAATCTTCTTCTTGATGTCCCGGAATTTTGCAGAAATTGCAATACCCTTTGCATATTCCAAAATGCTTTTTTTACAAGTACTGCAAAATGGAACAGTGGAAGATTGCCCGGTTCCATTTTTCTTGAAATTACTATTATTACTCACACGGAATCCTTGGGTAATCTTTTGGGCCACTTCCTTTTTCCGGTTTTCTACTCTTGTGCGTACCAGTCCGTCGGTCAAGGTGTTGGCTAATTCTACTGCATCGTCAATTGTGCGGGGTCTCGCAGCTTTAACGATATCACGGATTTCGCCAATCAAACCCCAGATATAGCGAGATATAAGTACCGGTTCTGGCGAAGCCAGGGTTGGTACAACTCTAGCATACTCGAAGAATGTCGAAGTATACCCGCGACAATCAACATCCACCATCCGGTGGTTCAGGAACTTATTCGCCATTTGTTCCTTTTCATATTCAGTACAGAATTTCCTTTCCACCAAATGCTTAAATTCTTCCCAATTCATGGCATAAGCCACATCGCTTCCCTTGGCTTGTAGTACCGTATTCCACCATTCTAGTGCCATTTCTTTAAAAATATGCGACGCGTACATGACCTTGTCTTCCTCGGCACATTTACTTATTTTAATGACAGCTTCGGTTTTCTCTAACCAACGCAGTGCAGCAGTCGCCCCTTCGTTGCCTATAAATTCAACCGGTTTACAGGCAAGAAATTCCTTGTAAGTGCAACCTGGCGTTGCAGCTTTCATTCTCTTAAGAAATGGGGCTTGCACCACATCATCATTATTATTAATGTTGCCGCCTCCGTTTACACTATTACTAAAATTATTGCCGTGAGTACATTTGTTGGGAATAATTGGTTGATGTTCAATTGGATTTCAGGCAGCAGTAAGGATTGCTGGAATAGCATTGGCTATTCCTTGAGCAACAATATTTTCTATATCTTGTCTGTTAAGAAATTGGTCTCCATTGTTTTGCTCAGATTGGTTAACCTCATTAACTGGTTCATTACTAGCATGTTCCATCTGGTAATTAATATATACAAATTATTAGCACCGAATAAATAACAATCAAACATAATAAAATAATCGCACATAATCGTGACAACACACACATAGCCAAAATTGTCGCCTTTGCGACTTCCATATTTTTATCTAATTTAGTATGCATCCGTACACACCAAATATATTACAAAAGTTTTATTTTAAGTCATTTTATATGATTATATTTTTATTAATATTATTATTAAACACACATTCCCACAACCACATACGATCCTCATCAGCTGGCACTTCAGAAACGACGTTCCCTCTCGTCGTATTTCCATGATATTCTCTACCCCACCTCCCGGATTCGATTTCCCACGTCCACCAACTCCTCGCCATAGTGGCGGAGTTCAGCCAAGTTTTCTGTGCTCATAGGTGGGTTTAGTGGAGGCTCAGGGTCGAATTGGGTAAAAAAAGGTATTAGGGTTATTCAAGAGATTCTGAAATTGCCAGTCAGTTATCCACCATTCTTCTAGCTCTCCTGGTAGAGGTCGGGGGTGGATAATAGGATCTGGGATAGCAGGTTCCAGATTAACTGGAAGTTGTGCTTCTGCTAGGTAATTGAAGAGGTTTTCATCGGCAGGTCTGATGAGGTCACTAAGTGCAAGTTTGCGATCCACTTCCTCCCATGATGGCATTTCTTGGGCTTGCCCGGAAATTTCCACGATTTCTTTTCCTTTTCCTTTATCCTTTGGATCCTCAGTCTTTATAGTTTTCTGTGTTGCTGGTTTCTTCCTACGCACACGCCTCCAAACTACTAGTCTTCTTCTCTTTTTAGGTTTTGGTTTCTCCTGAGGTTGGGCTTGGAATACCATTGGCTCTTCAGTATCAGCCTGGTAGCCAGTAAAGGTACCGGTGGTATCCATATCTGTGCTATGGATATAAATATTTCGGAGTGCCTCCGACAATTTATTCATGTTGTTAGCATACATGAAGAAGCACACAAAATTCTAAGTTAAAATTTTGTAAATTAAATTTTAATAAAATCACAGAATGGCAATCAGAAAAATTAAGTATTTCTAAATACTTAATTGGCTTAAATCAGTGGCTCTGATACCACCTTTTTCTGTCACGGCCCCCGTCCCGGTGTGAACCGGTCCAGGAGCCGCGGGGCAGAAACCCGTGGTATTTATCATTTGAGTTGACAACGGAAGTTTAACAGGATCTTTTAAGATTTGAAAATGCCCGATTATTTTATTTCATAATTTGGGATAAATCCCGTAATTTACAATAAAGGAATTTTACTAGGAAATTCCCTGTTTTACAAAACATGTTTATTTATTTATCTGAGCCACTACTTCAAGCTTGTTAGTGCTCCGTAGCACTTTTCCTTGATTCACAGTAGGTCAACTGGAACATGTTTTAAAAATAATTTATCAGCGGGGAAATACTGGCGAGTCACTCATTTTGTACAAAACGACACATTGTTATAAATTACAGCATAAGAGCGATTACAATGGCTACTATCTTATTTTTATCTGGCGCCGTGTCACACCCTGGTGACGATGGTCATACCACTATTGGGTCCTTTCACCCAAGTAGTGATGATTATCACAGTTAGGTTTGTTTACCTAACCGTGAGAAATTAGTAATGTGCACAATACCCCACTTGCCAGTGATTCAAGATAACCACGACTTAATCCCTGTAATTATAACCTTTGAAAATAATTGGAGTATTGTAAAACACTTTTGATAAAAGAGAATGACTCACATTGCAAGTTTAAACGGGCGGAGTTTAGCCTACTGATAAGCCTTGTAACCTAAATTAAATGACAATGCATGCGAACTAGGTCAGTAACTTAATACAACATTTACGATAACTCACGAGATCAAAACCCTCATGACGAATGACAAAGTATAGCCCTAATTTGGGCAGCACTTAAACATCCATCGGATTGGTTTCAATCGATCGGACATTGAATCATAGCAGCGATCGAGTTAATACACTGTATCGTAGCAGCGTCTTGATACCTTAAGACTTCGAATTTAGGCAGTGTACTTCGTTTTTGATCAAAACTTTCGACACGGTATGATAGTCCCATGCACAGGCTATTTATAGCAAAAAAATGAGTTTTACGCGAGCCGCGTAAAACTTAATAAGAGTTTACGCGGCTCGCGAGAGCCACCTAGTCTACGTGTAGGGCATATGTGTCACGAGTAGGGTTGCCAGGTGTTCGACACGTGGCGGGAATGCTTATCCGATCAAATTATAAGTTGACGTGGCCCGCGTAAGGCTATGCTTAACCTTTACGCGGCCCGCCTAAAACTCAAATTTCTTGTTTTCTTAGTTTTTCATGCACATTAGGGTTTCAGGGTTCCGGGTTTTCACTTATGGGTCATTTTAGGGCATTTTTGCAAATCCTTACAACAAGAGTCTTCAACATATATTTAACCAGAAAGAGTTAAATATGCGCCAAAAGACGATGGGTTGAATTGTTGAATGACTACGATTGTGAGATCAAATATCATCCGGGCAAAGCGAACGTTGTCGCGGATGCATTAAGTCGAAAAGAACGAGTTAAAGCTTTGCGTGTGCGATCTTTAAGGCTCACAATTCACAATGACCTTACCTCTCGAATTCGTGATGCTCAGCAAGAAGCATTGATAGAAGAAAACTTCAAAGAAGAAATGCTTAGAGGTATGGAAAAGCAATTAGAACCAAAAGAGAACGGAGCCTTATATTTCATGAATAGAATTTGGATTCCTCATTTTGGTGGTCTTCAAGACCTAATTCTTGATGAGGCTCATAAATCCAAATATTCGATACATCCAGGAGCAGATAAGATGTATCACGATCTCAAGGAATTTTATTGGTGGCCTAATATCAAATGTGATATTGCGACATATGTTGGAA
The DNA here is from genome assembly GCA_030545235.1 of Helianthus tuberosus. Classification (NCBI taxonomy): domain Eukaryota; kingdom Viridiplantae; phylum Streptophyta; class Magnoliopsida; order Asterales; family Asteraceae; genus Helianthus; species Helianthus tuberosus. Next base: position 81,478 of record JARYGA010060380.1, on the reverse strand, counting down.
AATGTCTAACATGTGCTAAAGTTAAGGCCGAGTACCAAAAACCTTCGGGATTACTACGACAACCCGAAATCCTTAAATTGGAAATGGGAACATATTTCTATGGATTTCATAACTAAATTACCTAGGACTTCACATGGTCACGACATGATTTGGGAAATCGTCGACCGATTAACCAAGTTAGCTCACTTCTTGCCTATCCGTGAGAAAGATAGTACTGAGAAGTTACCTGAAATCTATCTCAAGGAAATTGTAGCAAGACATGGTGTACCTGCTTCGATAATCTCTGACCCAGACGGTCGTTTTATATCAAGGATTTGGCAGTCATTTCAAAAGGCCTTTGGATCCAAATTAAATTTGAGCACGGCCTTTCATCCCCAAACTGACGGCCAAAGTGAACGCACAATTCAAACTGTAGAAGATATGTTGCGTGCTTGTGTGATGGACTTAGGTGGAAATTGGGATACTCACTTGCCTTTAGTGGAGTTCTCATACAATAACAGTTATCACACGAGTATTAAAGCCCCACCATTCGAAGCGTTATGTGGCAGTAAATGTCGATCTCCGCTATGCTGGGCGGAACTAGGCAACAAACAAATGTTAGGTCCGGAGTTAGTTCAAGAAACTACCGATAAAATATTCAAAATTCGAGACCGTATCAAGGCGGCTCGAGACAGACCGAAAAGCTACGCGGACAAACGCCACAAACCATTGTCTTTTGAGGTTGGAGACAAGGTGTTGCTAAAAGTCTCTCTGTGGAAAGGCGTAGCTAGATTCGGGAAGCAAGGTAAACTTAGCCCGAGATACATAGGACCATACGAAATCATGGAAAAGATTGGAAACGTCGCCTACAAGTTAAAGTTGCCAGAAACGCTCAATAGCGTTCACGACAGTTTTCATGTGTCAAATCTGAAAAAGTGTGTTTCGGATTAATCACTTATTATTTCCCCGGATGAAATTCATATAGACGACAAACTCCATTTCATCGAAGAACCAGTTGAGGTTTTGGATTCAAAGATTCATAAAACGAGGATAAGTCGTATCAAACTAATCAAAGTCCGATGGAACTCGAAACGAGGACCCGAGTTCACATGGGAACGAGAAAACGAAATCAAAAGGAAGTACCCTCACTTGTTTAAGAAAGTCCCAACAAAGAGTAACGCAACCTAAAATTTCAGGACGGTATTTTCTTTAACAGGGGGAGAATGTGACAATCAGCAAAATTCTGGTAATTCCGTACAACCTGAACAACTATTTCAACTATTATTTTCGCGTGTATGACTTGATCTTAATTAATATGTCTTAAAAGTCTAGGAATTTTAAAAATCGTAGTGAAGTATGATAACAAATCCATTGCGATTAGAAATAATATCCTAGACTGACACTAGGAACGCGAATAAACGATACATGTAAGTTTAGTCGCGGTACATTCTGACACAATAAAAACAAGACATACAGATATGTCTACACAAATATTCTATAAAAGCTTTGTCCAAAATAATATGTGCCTTATTATTTAGAAAATACCAATTAAAAACCAAATTGTCCAAGTCCGCAGAAAATACAGTAATCCTGCGGAAGTGTACAGCATTCCGCAGAACGAAACAGTAACTGTCCGAAAACACAAAAATAAATATTATTTGACATAAATAATATAATGGGTATTAAAAACCAAACAAAATCCGCAATTGAATCCTTTCGCGTTAAGCTGCACGGCTAGTTCAGTAAACTGCCAGTCAGCAAAGCCGGTACCAGAACCGTGTCAGAAATAGTAAAATTTTTAGTCCAAAAAGTTGGATTAATTATTTGGATGATAAAACGTGTGCAAAAATAATTTTTGTCATGTATTTATTTAAACAAAAACACGGTGTCAGTATTTAACCCGGTACAGGACCTGAACCAACTTTTCACCCGAACAACAAACTAAAAATTTTGGTGGACTAGTTTTACCTAGTGTCACACTACTTTAAAATATTAGAGCTTGAAACCTTGTAGATATTTTTATATAAAATATCAAAGTTCTTAAAATTCCTAAAGCTTCTAGTTTAAACAAGTTTTTTTATAAAAAAAATATTAAAATACCCCCCATGGCTAATTTCAAAATTGGCGGGCCCCCACTCAATGCCACCAATATCTAACTTGTTGTGTTGGAACTAGGGGAGTATGATTAGTGTAGATCTAATCGAAGTAAACCTTCCAACACTCCACCTTCTCTTCCATAATTCCCAAAACCATCAAACAATTACCATCTTATACTCTCTCTCTCTCTCTCTCTCTCTCTCTCTCTCTTCCAAAATTGGCTAGACCAAACATCACCTTCATTTCAATATTCAAACTCAAGAACACATGCTCATATGGATGTGTATGGATGAAACAAGATACTAGGGAGATTAGTAAAGCTATTTGGAGCATTTTGGTGGAAGTAGAAGCCCTTAGATTATCAAGATTTTTCTTATCTTCATCCTTATTTCCTAGCAAAAATTGTAAGAACATTACACTAGTCTTACTTTTATTCTTGATTTCTTTTACAAGTTCATCATAAACCCACATGAATAACAACAAGAACAACTAAAAATCATTATTTTTATCCATGATTTTTCTATGATTTTGGGATGAACTTGGAGAAATCTAGACTAGTAAACTTGAATTTTGGTTATCTTTGCTTAAAAATATGATCTACATACATGCATGTAGGATCAACTAAGATTCATCAACAAAAGTGATGAACATGCATGCTAGTAAAATATGAGAAATCATTTAAATCCAAGAAAATAAATTTTTGAAAAATTTCTTAAATAAAGTTCCCATTTCTGGAAAGAATCAAAAGTATGAAATATGTTAGTAGTAAACGTTTTAAACACATATTTATGCTTCAAATGACCTTTTGAGTCATCTAAAACAAGAATTTTCAATAAAATCTTGTTCTACAAATTTTTGGCAAAAATAAGGAATAAAGTTTCCTTTTTGGGAAAGTTAAGAACTATATCATATTCATGCTACTTTTGTTGACAAATTTTGATGGATATTGATACTTGATGATGTTTTGTGTTGAAATAAATTGAAAACAAGTTTTGTATAAACTTGGGGAAAATCCATATTTCAAACAAAACTATGGCAAAATTTTTATAAATTTTGTTTTGTGTAAAAAGTTGTTAAACAAAAAAGTATGTAACTAGAACAACTATTTGATGTCTTTGAACATGGTTAAACAAATTTTGGACAAAGTTATAAATCCATATTTAATAAAAAGATTTCTAAACAAAAGTGACAAGTATATATTTTTGGATAAAATATGTACTTTCAAAAATATCCATCAAGTATCATAAATATATATTTTGATGTGCACATTATATGTTTAGTTCAAGTAAGGAACAAATTTAAAATTTATACACATCCACGAAAATTAAAAAAATATATATGAACTTGAAAAATGAAATAAAATGTCCATCCTTGGACATGAACACAAAAACGGACAAATTCGGACACTATTGGACAATATGGACTTTTGGAGAAAATAAAATGGCACAAACCAAATAAATGGTAAAAATGAGACGGACGACACTAAAGGGACAAACGAGATGAATAAACCAAGCCGAAACATAGAAAATGGTCATAACAAAATACGAACCGTCACAAAAGCTTATGCACTAAAAAGGTTCATATATGGCATAAGTAATGATTTTTATAAAAACTAATTTTTATAAAAATACAAGTATTACTATTATTTTTTACTAGCCAAAAATCTTGTAAATTAAAAAGTAGTCCATAAGTTAAATTGGGCTAATGTCCATTTCTCATAAATAAAATTTGGGCTAAGCCCACTTTTAAAAAACAATGGACTAAAATATATTTTTAGTCAAAATTGGGCTAAAGCCCACTTTACAAAATACTTGGACTAAAAACCCAATTTTTGTAAATTATTATGGACTAGATACATTAATAGAAAATAATTTGGGCTAGGCCCATTCTTACACAAATTATTTGGCCGACGTCCACAATTATAAACTAAATTGGGCTAGGCCCACTTTTATAAAAGTGTTTTGGGCTAAGGCCCACTCCTACAAATCAATTTGGGTTTGATCCATTTTAAACAAAGTTATTTGTGCTAGGCCTATATACACCAAATACCCAAAATGGACTTAAGATCTAATGCATAAATTAAGCCCATTAAAAAACAAATCAAATAGAATATATATATATATATATATATATATATATATATATATATATATATATATACAAGGAAGTTATATATATACGAAAACACAAACAAAGGAAGCAAACGATTACGAGAAACTAAAAACGAAATACAAGATCAAATACCTGTACGATAAACAAACACAAACCTAAGTGTCTAACGAGACTAGAACACTTGTAGGTCGAGAAACAAACTACGAATTTGGAATCGAATAGAGATTTGCACAGAACGCAAATCTGTGAGTTCATGTTTTCCCCTTTTTACTTTGAATGTTCATAGTTTTAAACTTTCGGGGATGTATACATGTTACAAATAGTATGATGATACGATGAAACAATTTTTATCACATGCGGATAGGTGTTTAAAATAAAGGGACCATTAACGAATAAACAAGTACCGAGGAACAAACGGATAGATCTATTTGGGTTTTGGCAAGCCCCACTCTTATCGGCAACGATAACCCGGATCATTAAGAGTGCCTTTGTGTCCAAACTAGTGTCGTTGACACACAAGATAAATTGTCAAGGTTTGGTTGCCTCCTATTCTGGCATACATATTAGTGTCCTTGCAAAACACTAATGATCATACGATTTTTCATCATACTATACAAAAACGAATTTTACTACTTCAAATGTTTTGGATACTCATTTGATGCGAAAACAAAATAACATGAATTCACTCAACTTTTGTTGACGTTTTTAAAATTAACATGTATTACAGGAGATTAGTGGACGGTATTGGGAAAAATATGTTCGAGTTGTTATCAAGAACGCAAGCTTTTGAGATGTCATCCATTTTCAGTTGTTATGTTGTGTGAAACTATTTTGAACTTTGAACAATGTGGTTAAAGTTGTAGTTGTTTTCAATTTCCGAACAAGACATATGTATTGTAAATTATGGTTTCGAAACAAATGTATGGATGAACATCTTTTTTTTGTTACAAATATGTTGTTTACTCGATTGATTGTAACGATTGTCGCTCTCGTCACACCTCGCCATACGCTTCCGCATAAACCGAAAATAGGGGTGTGACAAATGCATTAAGAAAAGAAAAAAGAATTAATAATTCAATGGCTATACAAAGTTTGTGGATATAGGATTGAGGAGTGAAAAACATGGTACGTAGATAATTGAGGAGAAAAAAAAATGATGTGTTATGGTGTTTTCCAAATTCACTTTTTTTTATAGTAGTACACTAGACCCATTTAAAGTTAACTTATTTTCTATTAATTTTAGTTATACCCTTATCTTTTTCACATATATGTAATTGTCATACATATGTGTAATTAAATTATTTAAATATCTATCTATACTATATAATAAAAGAAACCAATAAAAGGACACTTGTCATTATTCTAGACCATCTATTCTTACTTAATTGTAGATAATTATTATTTTATTTAAATTATTAAATTTAATATATGTTTCAAAATAGATTTTTTTTTAAATGTTCAAAATAGATATAATAATACCGTTTAAACTCCCAAATAGAATTAAACTCATTATATAAAACTCGGGCTCGGTTAACACCCTTAGTATTTATCAAAATTGTTGAAATTTAATAATCAAATATTGGTAGTAGTTTTGGTTTTAGTTCATAAGATTGAGAACGTACTGATCCACTACCCTGTTATATATAAACATAATTAGGTTAAAAAAATATGTGAGAAAGGAAAATAGTGGTTCTAAAGCAACAACAGTTGAGTTTTACAACATCTATATCTATACTATATAATAAAAAAACCAATAAAAAACACATGTCATTATTCTAGACCATCTACTGTTACTTAAATGTAGATAATTATTATTTAATTTAAATTATTAAATTTAATATATGTTTCACACATTTAAGAAATTACGGATAAAGTTTTATAAATTATCTTATTATTTATTTATATTAATTACTAGGTTATAAATTATATCTTAATTAGCGGTGCTCATCGGATTTTTTCTTCGGGTTTCGAGTTTTTCGGGTCGGGTTGTTCGGGTTTTTCTCTGGGAAAAATTGACCCGATAACCAACCCATTTTAAAGTTCGGGTTAGTCGGATTTTGGTTTTTCGGTTCGAGTTAGTTCGGGTCAGGTTATTCGGTTTTCGGGTTTAGATGTAAGATGATACAATTTGTCTTCTAATTGATGGTTCAAATGCTTTCATATTTATAAACTTGACAAACATCACAAGTTTTGATCATACACGACTCAAAATTTTGTTCGGATATCAGAAAAGTATCTTAAAATATGGTTTTATAATTGTTAAATTTTTGTTATTAACTATTTGATATTTTATTTTTTTAACCCGTGTAATACACGGGGTTATAACCTAGTATGTAGTAAATGAAAACACAAAATTAATTAACGTTTACAAAACAATCATGATTCCAAAGAAATTATTATAATTTGGGGATAATATTTGAGGTAACAGAAGAAATCATGAATAGATGTTAATTGATTTGAGAAAGAGAAAAATATGAAAAAGGTTGGTTAACGAGTGAGAAAAGATGCGAGAGAAATTAGGAAAAAAAACTTATTTTCCTAAAAAGCCCTTTTGTACATATTAAAATGACTCTTAAAGTGTCAATAATTACACAAATGCCATTATTGTTTGAACCATTGATGAAATGATCTAACGGTTCATATGAGTTCTACAAGTTCTGTAACTATATAGAGTACTGAAATGATCCCATCTCTCTCTCTCTCTCTCTCTCTCTCTTTATATATATATATATATATGAGATAACGAACGGTCAGTTATGCGTCTAACTTAGCATATGTGGGTAGGCCCAAACAGTTGAAAGATTTCTTAGAATCGATATAATATACCTTAAATTAGGAATCTCGTGGGTTCTCGTCTTAGAAGTTGTGATAAAGGTGAAACTGTGGAAAGTATTAAAGGTACGTTATAAATAAAAAACTTATAAGTTTTTCCGATTAAATTGGCACACCTGTTTCTTTTTGTGAAAACAAATTAGAAACATTGTGGCACCCGAAAAAAAATTCCATCAATTCATTTGAGCACATGTTGAAAAAAAGGAAAAACAAAGCCTATGGTATTGCCGCGGGGATAGCGACTCATGCGGTACATACCCTCTAGGTGAAGTTATAAAAAAAAATATGTAAAGTTTATGGCATTAACCATGGGGATGGTGACTCGTGTGGGGTATGTCTGCTAAACTGAACGTATCCAAAAGCATGTAAAGCTCGCAATATCGTCCATCTATCCATCATAAATTTAATCGGAATAATATAAGGGTTTTTTTATATAAGATGGTAGATTTAATATTTTTTAACCTTATAAACTTGAAACGAGATTAGGTGGCATTGTAGTCTTTTGAGTGTGAGATCCATAGATAACTATAAATTACTTGAACTTAAATAAATTGTGAATAAGCGCTTAGAAATCGACGGTTGGGTTTAGATGGATCATATACTTGCAATCTTAGTTTACGTGTGACTAGACTTAATAAAATAACTGCATACATTGAAAGCCATTGATTCTGATTGTGATTTCATTGCATATAATTTTTTCGGGACGAAAAAAGATAAGTGTGGGGATTTGATCATTGCATTTTAGGCACACTTTATTATATATTAACTAGAGAATAAATACGTTGATAATACTATAACATGTTTGTTTTTTATTAGTTTTTCTTTACTATAGGTTTATATGTAATAAGTTAATAGTTTTTGTAATTAAAGCTTCTAAACTAAAAAAGTGATCAGAAAGATACGAACTCTAAATTAGATGAAAATCAAATTTTCTTCAATACACTTAATTGAAATAGATGTTCACATGGAGTAATGTATTACATATCTTTCTTTGGTTACTCATTTAAATTGGCTATTTTTTGGTTTGTAGCCCATAAACGATGAGCCATGGCCCACCAAAAGGAGTTTGGAGTTTTTTTCCAGTGGAAAAATTATTTACAAAAATAGATGATTTAAAAAATAATTACCAAAATGGTTGAAAGAAAATAATCTTTATTTTGTAAATAGAAAATAGGTTAAAACACGCGCGATGTTTCAGTATTATTATTTCAAGAAGATTTCTTTGTTCGCTTCTTTTAATTTAGCTTCAAATGATTGTTCAGTTGTTTTTAATTTGGGTTTTTTACATATATCCCCCTCTTAAGTTCTCTTATTACATATATACCCAACCTTTAAAATTAATTACATATTTCTCCTTTTCACACTAAAATTACCCATCTACCCTTACCTATTTTTGTAACCCCTTTCTGCAATAAACCCAAAATCCAACTTTTTCCAGCCACCACCAAATACTAACCAACAACCACGTCTCCACCTTCTTTCTCCTATCCAACGACCACCACTCCCACCTTCTTTATCCTATCTTCACCACTTAAAAGTCAACAACATCGATGGATGGGGATCTCACTTCCTACAACATCCTCAAACAGCTTATTGACTTATTGGCTTTTTGGAAAAGTCAGTATGGAGTGACTTATTGACTTATTGGCTTTTCCCCCTCACATACACCCTCATTGCCAAACATCATTTTGGAGCTTATGACTTTACAAAAAGCCAATAAGTCAATAAGTTGTTTTAAAAAGCTTAGCCAAACATGGCCTTGGAAGACCTAAAAAAAAGCCTACTGTTATCTCGCAATGTTCTGGCATCAAGAACAAAATTGAAGCAGGGGCAAAGTTCAAGCAGAGTTCCGAAGCTTATGTGTTAAGGTCCATTCAACTTCCGTCATCGCCGTCGTCGTCATCCGCAGTGGTGGAAACAAAAATTAGGCTTAAACATATAAATAATCAATTAAACAAAGTCAAATAAAAAAACAAGCAAAAAAGGTTTGAACATATGAAAAGGTAAGATTTCTTCATCTTCGTGGCTTTCTTCAGTGGGCCTTAGAGTAGCAATATGTGATGGTCAGCATAAAACAAAAAGAGGATAATTTTGATATGTGATGTATTTGTTTACATGAAATTGTAATATATTTGATGCATTTGTGGGTATATTGGTATATGATGTTTTGTGCAGGGTTTTTTTTTTTTTTTTTTTTTTTTTTTTGGTAATGTCTTAGTTGAGCTATTGGTTTTCGTTTTCGTTCTTGGTGTTTTGTATATTATAGGTATTGCGAACTGATGAGGCGCTTAATTTCTTGGTAGATAGAATTATCATGGTATTATTTTGGAACAAGTGATAGATGAGATATCATGGTATGATTTTGGAAAAATGGCATGTACAGAAATTTAGAGAAATACTGTATAGGAGTTGCGAAAATAAAAGAATTATGGAAATATATTAAAAAGGAGAAATATCTAAATAATCATTTAATAAGTTTATTAAGGGTAAAATAGTCATTTAATATAAGTAATACTAATGAAAAGGAGAAATATGTAATTTATATTGTTTAGGAAGGGGAAATATGTAATTAATTTTAAGGTTTGGGTATATAAGTAATAAGGGAACTTAGGAGGGGGAAATATGTAAAAATCCCTTAATTTAGTTTCTAATGATTGTTTTATCAAATATTTTAGATGAAACCCATAAACCGAAGAGATGCTACAGCACAGTAAGTTGCACCACCTGTGATTCTAAAAGTAAGAACGGTTTATGAATAATAAACTTAGTTCTTAAAAGAAAAAAACCAAGAACTCATAACCTTAATGTCAGGTTACATAGTAATAATATTACTCAATTATTTGAGAAGGTGTTGAATATTAAAAAAACAACACATATTTGTAGAATCATGAAGAAAAGAAATTATAGTGAGTGGATTGAAGAAGAAAAAAAATGATAATTGATTAATGGAACTATAAATAAAACAAAAAGAGTTTAGTTAAAATAAGTAAATATGAAAAAACACACATTTTGGTAATTATTTTTCTAATCACCTATTTTGGTAAATAATATTTCAACCTCCACCCATTTGAGAAAAAACTCAAATTTTGTATTAGAATTATTATGTGACACTTTTTTGGATGATAAAAAGAAAGAGCAAAGAACTGCTGCAAAGACAATGATCGATCCAGTGGAAACTATTTACATTAAATTTATGTTTGGGCTGCAACGTCACATTAACATAAACTAGTGTTTAAACTCGGCGTGCGCTTCGCAGCGTGCAAGTGGGGCGAAGCGCTCAAAATAATTATGTTGTTCAAAACTAAATGACATTTATATATTTATATTCCATTTTGTGCGAAAGATGGACAATAAGAGTACAAAAACTTGAGCTACCTTCTCTCTAAAGATATGTAAAAAATAAATATGTTACATATAGCATCCTACTTGTTTTGGCTAGCAACAAACAAAATATATTAACAACCAACCAGCTATGGGTTGGAAAAAAAGTACTAAGAAAAGCAACATATAGCAAAGCCAAAGCCAACCACCCTACCCTCTTACAAAAAAAAAAAAAAAAAAAACAGCAGTTAGGACATATCATTCGGCTCTGCCATGATAAGAGGGGCGAAGCTTTTTGAAGACTAATTTGTTGCGAGCTTTCCAAATGAACCAAAAAGTTCCGTACAACATTCCAAAGCATAATTTTCTCACATCTTTAGAACCATGAAGACCCGCCACCATGCTAAACATCTCTTGAACATAAGTAAGTGGGTACTTGTTAAAGTCTAAAAACAAATTCTAAAACATAGATTTATGTGGTTTTGAAATTACTTGACTGTATTACTTTTAGTGATTAACAATGATTAACAATTAAGCTAAACACTAAAAACAAATCTCCAATGTTACCAATAATACAAATAATCATCAACCCTAAATGCTAAATTGACTACAGAACATAAACCATACATGCAGACCATGAGAACTTACAAAAGATGATAGGTAGTGCCAACAACACAGAGGCCTGAAATTAAAATAATAATAAAAAAACCAATGCATGCTTGCTTGTATAATTGTGACTAAATGTGATAGTTTAACCCAATCAAATGAAACCAAGTTACCTTGGTTTAAGATTTACGGATAATGGGTCAAAAATATTAAAGACTTAGATATTATCACTTAAGAACCAACCCGCTTTAACACATTGCCCGACCCGCATGTTTTGCCACCCGTGAAGATGATAATCTTTTGTATTCCTTTGTGTGTTTGTGTGTGTGTCTATATGTATGCATAATAAATATATGTCTGTGTGTGAAAGAGAGAGAGAGAGAGAGAGAGAGAGAGAAAGTTTGACATACAAACTCTCTGGTTGCAAGAGTTCTTGTAATTTCATGTTTTTTTCAGTAATTTTCCAACGGTTCCTTAAACCTTCATACATAACAGAATTTTATTACAAATGTTTGGATTAAAAAAGGCCTAATAAAATAGCACAATCTATAAATGTAAGGCTGGAAAGGTGGAAAATCATAATTAAAGCGGCAACACATCCGTCTTAGTGACGGATATAAAAGTCCTTAAAACAACACAAATATAACAACATACTAATACAACAACCATAGCAATTAAAAACCCACAAAAGCAAAGTTGTTGCAATGGTCTGGGAGTGTGGATCCGAAAGGATAGTCCCCACCTCAACCAGATTAATATTTCCCTAAACTGATCTAAAAAAGTGTTGACTCATAGCAAAATTAATGAGTTAAAGTAATACCTGATAAGCTTCAACTCCTTCAGCAACAATAACGGTGGCATGATATACCACATATTTCATAGCAGTAAGTGTACAAACCGTATCATAACTGTATACCCTTTCTCACTGCAATTCTCAACGGTTACTGACAATTTAATCTTTCTAGAGTTCTCCAACCGATCATATTCTCTAGTGTCGTATCACGATCAGCATACATAAAGTGGTGCAGTCTCCTTTGTGTATGTGTAAATCCCTGGGAGACTGTGGTTTGTGTCCCGCGTCGATCTTCATCTCCTTTATCAGTAATATAACAATTGAAGCAATTCCTGAGTCCAGATTTCTGCAGATACAACATTTCATTTGAGGTTTGAGGGAACTGTGAAGACCTCGGATAGTAAATCACGCCGGTCACGCCCGGTTAACTCGATGGTTTGTGTGTTCCATGGCTGATTTGACCCCAACTGAACCCCTTAATGATATGTAACTGCAACCTTTAGGTCCAAGTGACTAAAACACATAACATACTTTATTCAATGATAACCATAATTATAATGATAATGATAATAATAACAATAAAAAATGCAGATTTAGTATATGTGGACCTGTTGGATAGGATCAACAACATTTTCTCTGGATAGCTTGTTCCCATACTGATCAGTGACATGAAAAATTGCCAAACATGAACTGAAAAGCACGATGTTCAGCCGTAAAATCGACTACGATATAGGTTAATCACCTCGAAACCAGCATGGTGAGGCTCAGACCAAGCTATTAAGCTGCCATGGCTGCACCATTGGTTGTAAGAGGAGAACAATGCACCTGCCAACCTCGATGATG
>JARYGA010060380.1:41149-68695 GCA_030545235.1 Helianthus tuberosus | reverse complement strand
AGCGAGCCCCACTCTTGAGTCCGCTGAGTGGACCATGAAGTGACTATGTCTTACCGACGAAATCTGCTAGGTTTGAGTCTTCCTGCACCACTTCACACATATCAATGGCCTTGCAAACCATTGGTGATCTCTTTTTCGTTATTGCTACATACCAGGGACTTACATACATACTTACGATGTTTTCAAAGGTTTATACATACACATAAACGAACACAAGAACTCGCTCAACTTTTGTTGATGTTTTCAAATTACATGTATTTCAGGAAATTAGTAATGGATCTGGCGGGCGTTGAAAGTTTTAAGTTGCGTTGTGAATAAAGATGTCATCCAAGTCAATAGGGCTTAGGAAACGTATCTTAATCCTGGACGAGATACGTGGTCCTGAACTCGGGTTTGTTAAAATCTTTTGTTGAGTCTTTCTGAACTCCTTAAAACATGTTATGGGTTGTAATTTGAATTTGGTATCGACATTTCAGACAATTATGTTGTATTACTTTTAAACTTAAATTAATGGATGTACATCTACTGGTTTTATCATATAGTGTTGTTATGATCGTATGCAATGGTATTAAGAAGTCACACCAATAAACACTGTAGGTCCCTCTCGAGGATGAGATAAAACCTTATCCTTGTTATATCAAACACTCTAGCGAGTGCGGAATCCAAGCTAGCATGCAACCGAGACTTTATACGAGAACAAGCACAAACACAACACACAACATTCAACGATTAACACCACTTGTATTAATGCGTATGAAAGGTTCGGTTACAAGTCCAATGTTCACAGATGTATTCTGCAAACTCTCAAAGTTCTCTCGTGTGTGTGCTCTTCTCTCTCTGGTGTCTAACTTACTAAAGTGAACATAACACATGGGTATTTATACCCGACACAGCAGGTCTGGTCGAAGGATCAGACAGATTGATCGAAAGATCATCTGTCGACCAGAAAGCCATCGAAAGGTTCACAAATACCTCGAAGGATGATATCCTTCGAGATATCCTTCGAGTTCATCCATTGAAGGATTATGTTTCGAACTCATCTATCGAATGTTCATCTTTCGAGCTCATCGAAGGATATAAAACAATCCTTCGATGACACATCCTTCGACACAACCAGCTTACAACATTTTTCTAACTGTTTGGTCAAGTCAAACCAGGAGGATGGTTGACTTGGTCAAACTTACATCAACCTTACATTAAAGACATCGTTTTGTATTATGACGAAATACAGACAAAGTACAGACACAAGTGCACCAACAAACTCCCCCTTGGCTGTAGCTTTGTCTCGATCTTCGTGTCTTCAAGTCTTCAAGGCCGAGTTGAACCGAGCCGAGTCGCGTCCACACAAAGTGTATCAACAAACTCCCCCTTGGACGCTACTCGTGATGGTTCGTCTTCTGTGACTTTCATGTCGGAGGATCTTCAAAGTCTTCACGCGTCGTAAGTAGAAAGTGTATCAACAAACTCCCCTTTTAACTTAGGTAGTGTGTCAATAAACTCCCCCTTAGATTGAACTCTCCATTGAATCATGCTCGTGAATCTTTTGACTTGTCAATTCTTCAGATCCTTGTGGTGTTGATGAAGGGACAACGGCAACTCGATCATTTTATCCTTTGAGTGCCTCCACTTCGTGTCTTCATTCCAAAGCTTTTCATCGAACATGTTCTCCTCGCCTTTAGCATCTGCACATGCAAGAAAGCTAAACGCATAATGAGAACAACCGCTTGGAATATAGTTAACATTTAAACTAACGACACATATGAGATCAAATCTCAATCAAACACCAACCGACAGCAGTTTGAAAGTTTAGAAAAATATTCATTTTAATCCTTTAACTTTCAAAACTCGTTAACTTCGACTGTTTATGAAGATGCAATTGTTTTCCAGCTTACGATCAGGATTTTGGGTAGGATAGACTCGAGTTCCAACATCGGTCAATCAAAAATAAACTAGAAGAAAAATCTTTTTGGATTTTATAAAGTTTAAATTAAAACACACCTAAAATCTTTTTGAAATTTTCATTTTTCAAATGTAAAGACGGAAAGCAATAAATAAATATATACAAAGATGCATAAACAGGAAACATTAAATAAATATTTACAGACATTCTTTTTGCGAGTTTCGAGGGTAAGAGAATCATATCAGTGTACGGTCATGCCAAAACGCTCTTGTTTTTCAATTAGTTAACATTAAGATAAGCATCCTATAACAATTATCGGTATTGTTGTCCACATAAGCTCAACTTATCATTTGTAATCATGGCGAGGGGATACGTTAAGGTATAATTTATACTTATCGACCGGTGTTCATCCACATCACGACACATTCCCGTATCAAGGTATGCACGAGGATTCATCTTACCGGTGAGTATACCGATTATCATCTGTTTGACCGTATATGATGTGAGATTCTCACTTATTTGATTGAAAACAAGCCCTATGTGATAGAATCACTTATTGATGAGGAACTTGATTTTCATATGCATGAGGGCACAGGAGCAAGTCCGTGAACAGGTCAGTACTTTCGTACAGCAGAGAGACGAACTTGACACCGGCAAAGAATTTGTGATATATTATCACTTATTTTGTTTGGACATGTGATTGTTGATCACTTATTGAGGTCGTATGCAATATGTACACGTATGTATAGTATCATGGAAGATCTAGACTTGCGTCCCCGTTATTTTTCGGTAAAAGATACAACCATGATACCCAGATGATAAGCAGCATAAAGACCGAATATCTCAGAACCTTGGCAATCTCTCAAACGAAATTTCGGTACTAAGACCATATGCCAATGAATGGTTCCCACCTGGTCTTCAGTCGGATTTAAGTGTATATCACCCTGCACACTTTAAAATGATTGTGAGCCTACCGATACATCTTATATAGAGCTGCTTACCGTTTTTCATTTAAGGTTTAAAGAGGTTTAGACAGACCACTGATGTACTATCATTTTCTCTTTTGCTCGCCAGGAAACTCATTTTTGTTTTTCTATTGTTTTTGAGATTTTGAAATTTTTCGATGTTTTTGGATTTTCTAATTTGGATTTACTCCCCCTAAAATCAACAAACTATGATAAATTTAAAAAAAAAAAACACAAAGATATTTACAAAAACGATTTCCCGATGTTGGTTAACTCACGTTTTACCTCAATACCGTTTACCAAGATTAAATTTGAATCAGAAATGATGTAGCGAATTTTGGAAAAATCAGTTGGCATGTCGGTAAGCGGTGCGGACCATGACAACATTGTTTGGCCAAAGAGTGCTGAACGAGATAATAATTCACAAAGCAGCTTAAATATCGACAAGTATAGGAATCGGTAGGCTCACAATCATTTTAAAGTGTGCAGGGTGATATACACTTAAATCCGACTGAAGACCAGGTGGGAACCATTCATTGGCATATGGTCTTAGTACCGAAATTTCGTTTGAGAGATTGCCGAGGTTCTGAGATATTCGGTCTTTATGCTGCTTATCATCTTTTATTTAAGGTTTAAAGAGGTTTAGACAGACCACTGATGTACTATCATTTTCTCTTTTGCTCGCCAGGAAACTCATTTTTGTTTTTCTATTGTTTTTGAGATTTTGAAATTTTTCGATGTTTTTGGATTTTCTAATTTGGATTTACTCCCCCTAAAATCAACAAACTATGATAAATTAAAAAAAAAACACAAAGATATTTACAAAAACGATTTCCCGATGTTGGTTAACTCACGTTTTACCTCAATACCGTTTACCAAGATTAAATTTGAATCAGAAATGATGTAGCGAATTTTGGAAATATCAGTTGGCATGTCGGTAAGCGGTGCGGACCATGACAACATTGTTTGGCCAAAGAGTGCTGAACGAGATAATAATTCACAAAGCAGCTTAAATATCGACAAGTATAGGAGAGATTAGAAATTTAAAACCGTATCCTGCAACTGCTCCGTGCATTGCAAGGAATCTGAGTGCTCTCCCAAACTGGATATCCACCCGGTGTGGATTTCAAGGTCGATTTTGCAGCTACTGAAATCTCTTCACAGCAACAAGATCAAAAACCTTTGGTTTCGGCTAGTCTTCCACATTGCACCAGCGAAGGTCTTGTCTTTCTCTTTCAGAAGTAGTGTGCGATTGTTCAATCCATGGCAAGGCATCCGCACACCCGGTTGGTTTGTTCAACAAACACATTTTCTTCAATCACACCACGAAGAAATGTACACTGCACGTTCATCTTGTAGATTGTTGAACTTCAGACGTGCTGCAGGTGCGTACATTTTGATTTGAATCTATCCCGGGGACCCGATCAAAGCCTTGAACATTCACATTTTGAAATGATTTTCATTTTGTCGAAGCTTTTTAATCTCTTCCAACAGACATTTCTGTTTCCCTTTACTTTTTCTCTCCATCAAAGGCAGCAATTTCTTCTGTTGCCTATTTTGTGCAAGGATGTTCCACTATCAACAATCTTACGACTATCGAAAGTTCCTCCTGGAATATCCTACACACTCACTCAAAAATTAGTTGGAGAGAGGGACCCAAGCCTTTGTGGACTTGGGTCGTCCTTGATCATCAAGAAAAGTGATTTCAATCACTTGATGATTAGGAAAAAGAACCTGTGGTGCTCCCCCTGACTGAATTACCTGTTTTTGTTTCCAAGCTGTTTGTCCTTTACCAGTATTTGTATTAAT
This sequence comes from Helianthus tuberosus, assembly GCA_030545235.1. Taxonomy (NCBI): domain Eukaryota; kingdom Viridiplantae; phylum Streptophyta; class Magnoliopsida; order Asterales; family Asteraceae; genus Helianthus; species Helianthus tuberosus. The sequence continues at coordinate 64,021 of JARYGA010060380.1, read as the reverse complement.
TGTTTTAGCATTTACTGGTTTTACAGTTTTAGGTTTTGCTTGAACAGGTTTTTCTTCTTTGACCTCTGATTTTAAGGCCTTTTCAATTACCTTTTGATTCTTTTGTTTTAACTTCTTTTCCCTTTCTTTCAAGACACGTGGGTCTTGTTTCGGGGAAAATGATCGTTTTTGGTAATTGGTTTCTTGGGGAGCACTTGTTTTTGCCTTCAACTTTTGCAGGTATGGGCAGTATCTTACAATATGCCCAATTGTGCCACACTCAAAACACATTCTCCGCTCTACAAACCTCGGAGAAACATGTTGATGATCAGACGGAGAACCAGACAATGAACTTTGTGATCTAGACATGCTTGGACCTAAATCACCTCCGTTGGTGTGTTGGGTGTAGTTATTCTGATCATTTCGTTTTAAAATTCTAACTTGTTTTACAAAATCAATGTTAGATTTATCCTGAAATGTTTCAAGTTTATCTGAACCCGTGGATCCAACAAAGTTCACTTTCGGTTCTCTTTTCTTAACAGGAGCTCTTTTGTTTTGCACCCATTGTTGTTGAACCTTAGGTGCTTGAACATTCTTGTTCTGAGCCTTCTTTCCCTGTACCTTACCTTTTCCGGAATTGACTTGTTGTTTTCGCTCAACTTGTAGTTTTTGGTTTCCGTATTGTTTTCTAATTTGTTCACACGGAATTGGATCACATTGAGTGACGGTAACTTTGCCACTTTTGTTCCCCAAAAACTTATCAGTGCATCCTTCAAAAATTTGCTCAATTAAATCTTGATTTACATTTTTAATTGGAAAATCTTTGTTAGAGTAGATTTTGCTATCTCCTTTGAGCGTGTACAACAAGTTACTCCCTTCAAAACTTGATACAATCGACTCCATTTCTTTTGACATTTCAGTCTTACTCGGTTTCACTGGTGGATCACACAGGATGTGATTCTCGATTGGAATATCTGTTGTAACCGAGTTAGACTGTTGGTTCACAATTTCATCAGATTCATCATCCGAGGAATCAGTATCCTCAACAACGGGAGGACTCTGTTCCTTAACACACGATGAATCTGTCACACTTTTCTCAGATTCTGATTGACCCGAGGATGATGTACCAGTTGTGAACCCGAGGCCTGCTGCAAAGTCATCTAGACCGAGTGGCACAGTAGGTTCAAAACGGGGCATATCCTCGTCATCAGGCAATTTGGAGTAATTGTGATTCATTGGGGGAGGACATGATTTGAATCCAATACATGGTTTATCCCCCTTTTTCTTTCTCTCTTGAACGTCAATGATGTGATCCAATACAAAGCGGGAATTGGAATAGCTTTCCAGTTTCTGCTTAATTGTTTCACATTCACATCGAGCCGTTGCCAACTCTACCATTTTCTTTTCAATTGTGTCAATAAGATTGTTGTTAGCATGTTGTTTTCGCAAAACAGCCTTTTGTAATTCTGAAACATCATGTTTTAATGACGCAATTGTTGCTTTAAATTCCTTTTCATTTCTGGTTAAAAACAAGTTAGCTTCAGTTGCTTTAGAAAGATCTACAATCAATTCTTGATTGTGTTTGTGTGTGATTTCAAATTTCTCCTGCAAACCCTCGTGTTTGCTTCGCAAGTCGCAACACTTATCATTCATCGAAACATGTTTGTCTTGCAAGTCAAACAAACTATCTTGTAAAGCATCATGTTTGCCTTGCAACTCAGACATGTTTGCCTCTAAATCAGCATTTTTAACACGCAAACTATCACAGTTATCACAACTAACTACAGTGGGTTCATTGACACATACCTGACCTGATGAACTGTCGACATTAGCCTTAAAGGCTGAATGGAGAGAAGACGAAGAGTAAGCAGCTTGATCCACCAAAGTAGATCTTCTTTGAATTCCTGCTGCAGCTTCCTCCAAAAGCTCATCAATATCTACATCGACTGACGCACTAGATGTCTCATCCACATGATCATTTCCTGAAGTGGAGGATTCTTCATCTGAGCTTCCACTATAACCAGAACTGTCTTCATCTTCAGAAGATGCAACACCATTGGTGGAAGATTCTCCACCACTGGCGTGCTTTAAATCCTTTACGACTTCAGCAAAACATGCTGTTCCACCATTTCCTCCTTCTCCAAGCTGAAGCGACCAATCACAACCCTCATCTATTTGAACCACCAGCCCCCGGTTGGCATTTGATGACCCTGCTTGGCCTTGGTTGTTGACAGGTATCAACGTACGAACATTGTTCCCGTTCTGGTTCTGCTGGTTGCCTTGATTTCTGAACGGATTTTGATTTCCATGCTGAGCTGGTCTTGTGCATTCCCTTTTGAAATGACCCCGTTCTCCACAGTTAAAGCACTTGACAGCTTGCTTGTCGAACCCATACTTAGTGTCTTTCTTTTTTTCCAAGTTGGTTCTCCCCGTCCTTTCCATAAACTCCTTTGCTCTTCGAATTGCACTAGCAAGAGCCCATTTAATATCCATCATTTCAAACTCTTCTTTATCCACTTGCTGATAATCTTCATTGGTTAGATTGATATTCCCAATCTGGCCTGCGATCAATCCACTATAAGCACTAACCAAGGTATTCAACATCTCCATATGCTCCTTGGCTACTTCGACACTGACTTTGGAAAAGTTGGAAGTGTCTAATCTGACTGTGTTAGGATTGGAAGTGGCTTGAAAGTTTGAAGAGCTTCCATAAAACCCTTGCTGTTGTGGTTGTTGCTGCTGAGCTTTCGGTTGCACATCTGGTCTTGAATACATCATCGTGTATGCTGAAGAATCAAACTGATCTGTTGTGGAAGGTCCGGTGCTTGAGATGAAAGCTGTTTGAAGCTTCGCGTGTTGAGAAGCTGGTTTTTCTCCACTGATACCTCCTGCAATCCCAAAGTACATTTCTGGATTTTGAGGAGTTTGTGTTCTTTTTGCTTTAAGCTTTTCTTCTACATCCTTATTCTCCAATCTTTGAATTAATTCATAAACGGTGATTGTGTCTAGAACACCATTTTCTTTGAGAATTTCAAGATAACTGCTCCACTTTGCTGGTAAGCTATCAGCGAATCTCTTCACCAATTCTTGTGGAGTGGCAGTGACTTTAAAAGCAAACATCTCGCTCAATAAGTGATGGAACCTTGTAGATAACTCTGCCAAAGTCTCATTCTCCAAACACGTGAATCCTTCAAACTCTTTCTTCAGTAATTCTTGCTTGATCTTTCTAGATTGAGCATTTCCTTCACAACGTAACGTGAGCATATCCCACAAGCTTTTAGTAGTCGTGCAGTAAACAAACTGGTGGTAAATGTCTTTGTGAAGAGCTTGTGTGAGAATCATGAATGCTTTCTTTTCTAACTCAAACTTCTTCTTATCTTCTTCAGACAAAGTGCTGTAAGTTTGTGGATTAGATCCTGCAACTTCCAACTCATTTTCAAAAGCTGTGAAGAAGCACATCCATAGATCTTGACCTTGTCCCTGAACATAAGTTCTCAGCCTTTCTTTCCACCATCCCCAATCATTGATGTGATTTAACTTTGGCGGTTTTGTGCTTGTACCAGTTTCACTGTCGTTCTGCATCATAGATTGAATGTTGTTGCTTTGATTTGTGACCAAAGCCCATTGATTTGCAGTTATCATTGCAGCTTGAGGTGGGGCAATAGCTCGCATCCATGCAGTTTTGTCGAAATCTGACGTAGATTGCGTAGATTGCATAGCTGATGATTGTGGAGTCGAAGTTATTTGAGTCCACGCGGTTGGATCCCACTGACCGTTTGTTCCCATTTAATGAAAATTAATATATTAAGCGAAAATTGATTTAAAATTTGAAAAATAAGTTTTCTCCTTTTAAAATTTAATTTTCACAAACTATGTTAAAATCTCGAAGGATAACAACCACCCGAAGGATCAAGAATCGAAAGACCTGAAAAGCACAACCTGTTAAACTTAAACAGACAAGGATCGAAAGATCAACACCTGTTCGAAATATAGACACTTGTTCGAAGGATCAACAGTGTTCGAAAGATTACTGTTAAGTTTCGAACAATGGTTTTCGAAAGACTCCCTTATCGAAGGATCCTGGTCTTTCGGAAAAGAACTGTAGACCGAAAGATGTATGTTTCGAAAATATTCCTTGGAACGAAAGATAAGTCTCAGACTTCGAAGAATGCTCGAAGGATGACTATCTGTCGAACCTCCTTTGGTCGAAAGATGATCTTTCGACTTCGAAGGATATCTTTCGAACAGCTCTGACACGGTTGACAAATGTGACAGGTTGGTGAAAAGTTGACGGGTTGGTGAAAACTTTCGGCAGAAAGTATGTTCAGACCATATCTTCTTAACATGCAGGTTTCACCAAACAGGTAATGTCCAATATTTTAATCAGTTTACTCTTTTCAATGCACAAACAAGTTTAATATTCAAATTTCAAGATCAAAGAGTGTAATATTAAGAAGAACACTTGAATATGTCAAGAACACAGCCCAAAAATCTGAGTTTTCCGGTAAACCCACAAACTTTCGGAACACAATATTTGCTAAAATGTTTAACAAAAACCAAAGACTAACATGTAAACATGAAAAACAACAAGGTTTTTAACAAAACACCAAGCAAAAACAACAAGATTTTCAGTAAAATATAAACTTCAAACACCCGGAAAACACCCGAAAACACTCGGTTTTAACAAGGAGAAGAGCCAAGGCTCTGATACCACTTGTAGGTCCCTCTCGAGGATGAGATAAAACCTTATCCTTGTTATATCAAACACACTAGCGAGTGCGGAATCCAAGCTAGCATGCAACCGAGACTTTATACGAGAACAAGCACAAACACAACACACAACATTCAACGATTAACACCACTTGTATTAATGCGTATGAAAGGTTCGGTTACAAGTCCAATGTTCACAGATGTATTCTGCAAACTCTCAAAGTTCTCTCGTGTGTGTGCTCTTCTCTCTCTGGTGTCTAACTTACTAAAGTGAACATAACACATGGGTATTTATACCCGACATAGCAGGTCTGGTCGAAGGATCAGACAGATTGATCGAAAGATCATCTGTCGACCAGAAAGCCATCGAAAGGTTCACAAATACCTCGAAGGATGATATCCTTCGAGATATCCTTCGAGTTCATCCATTGAAGGATTATGTTTCGAACTCATCTATCGAATGTTCATCTTTCGAGCTCATCGAAGGATATAAAACAATCCTTCGATGACACATCCTTCGACACAACCAGCTTACAACATTTTTCTAACTGTTTGGTCAAGTCAAACCAGGAGGATGGTTGACTTGGTCAAACTTACATCAACCTTACATTAAAGACATCGTTTTGTATCATGACGAAATACAGACAAAGTACAGACACAAGTGCACCAACAAACACGCTTCCGCAAAAGTCAGGGTATGACACTCTTAGCTCACAAGTATATATGTAATGATATATATACCCGAGGAGAAAAGAGAAAATGATAACCGAATCCTTCTAAAACAAACAATCATGTAATACACATTCACATCCTAAATGAGATAAAGTATTCAAAAAGCAGTCCCAAGATAAACGGGTACAACCCGAAATTAATTTCTAAATCAATTTCGGGCGGGTATTTCTAAGCTCGTTAAGTTTAAAATGATTAATTCAAACACGTGCACAGTTTTTTAAGCTTGTTATGTTCTTAATAATTGTTTTAAATTTTGGGCTGAAAGTTATGTTTTAAATCATGATTTCAATTTCGATTGGGTATTTTCTTAGCTCGTTATGTTTGAAATGATGAATTCAATATCAGACACGATTTTTTAAATATGTAATGTTCTTCATGATGGTTTAAATTTTGGCGGGTGTTTTCTTAGCTCCTTTTGTTCTAAATGGTGATTTCAATTTTGGCGGGTATTTTCTTTGTTCGTTATGTTTTAAATGATAATTTTAATTCAAGGAGGGTATTTCCTAACTAATATATATCTTTCAAAGTAAAATATAAATTTACATACTTTATACACATATATTAACATACTACCAACACACATACACATACATACTTACAAACACATATTTTGATCAAAACCACAAAATTTATACATACACATTTGCATACTTTATACAAACATACATACTAACATACACATTTTTCACCAATTGCAAACATTTACATGCACAATTATTCATCATTTACATACACCTACATACATACATTCAATCATAGACTTACATACCCACATACATGCTTACATACACCTACATACACAAATACATACACCTACACCTACATATACTCATTTTCATCAATTACACCTACATTATACATTTTCACAAACATTTACATACAAATATACATCCTTACATACACCTACATACACATACATACACCTACATACACAAATACATACACCTACATATACTCATTTTCACCAAATACACCAACATTATACATTTTCACCAATTACACCTACACCTACATATACTCATTTTCACCAATTACACTTACATTATACATTTTCACAAACATTTACATACAAATATACATCCTTACATACACCTACATACACATACATACACCTACATACACAAATACATACACAAATACATACACCTACATATACTCATTTTCACCAAATACACCTACATTATACATTTTCACAAACTAAACAAACATACATTCTTACATATATATTTACATAACAAACATACATTCTTACATTATACATTTACATACAAACATACATTCTTACATATACATTTACATAACTAAACAAAAAATTATACAATTTCTAAACTTTGAAAAAATTCATATAAAACTAACCGTAATTTGAAGCTTTCAAGTAGATGTAGACCGCGGAGACGAGGTGGTGACCGGAGAAGTGATGGTGGTGACTGGAGAGGTGATGGTGGTGAGCCAATTTCTCTAGCATAAACACAAAAACACACAAAAATCATAGACTATAACATGTATATAACAAAATAGAGAAGAAATTTAACAACATACAAACTTAAACTAACCGATTTGGGGTAAAATCGCCGGAATTCGCCGCTGCTCGAAGAAAAAATGGGGGGGAAAGTGAGGAAATAGGGAAAAATGCGCGCTGGTAGACTTTATGTCATAAGGGCATTACCGGCGACACCTTGTCGCCGCTATTAGTTATTCGTCGCCGGTATTGGTCTCGATCAGGATAAGATATCACTGGTTGGGGTTTAATGAGGGTCCACAGATCTTTAGCGGAGACACGATGTCGCCGCTAATACCCTAAATCCGTCGCCGCTATTAGTTCTTAAGTCCCAAACCGTTGGATCATGGTAAGGATCAACGGCTAGGGATTGATGGTAGGTGGTGGGACGCGGATCGACCAATAGCGGCGACACTGGGCCCGTCGCCTCTATTTCCGTCGCCGCTAAAAGTGTCACTTTATTGTAGTGATAGCATAAAATCCACTACACGCAGCAATATGTTCTTGGCTGCACATTCTTTTGCCCCTTTACTTTTCCCCTTCCTTGGTATTCCTTTCTTTAAGAAGATTTTCCCATTGATCGAAATCTAGACATCGATGTGAGTCACAAACATCCTTAGGGGAGGGGGGTGGTCACTAGTGATAGAATTTCATCACTCACAATATCCAATCATGTTCCGCCATGTCAGCAACCATTTTTTCATCACTCACAACCTTTTTTAGTGGGGGTAGTCATCACTCATCACCACACCCAACAATTTCCCCCAACCAACAATTACCCTCCCAAAACAAAACAATAACGCCGTGATAAAAATAACGAAAATTGATTTCGTGGAAGATTAACGTGTGGAACTTTGTTGTGGCGGTGGGAATCATGGAAATTCAACGCGTTGAAGTTTGCCATCACGCGTTGAACTTTGTCGACCCCGCCTGGCCCTACCTCCTCTTTCATAGTTGGTAAAATCGTACTTTTGAAATTTTTCCTAATTTTGACAGCTATATGTCTTATAATTTATTCTGGTGCATTGGTTGTAATATTCCACTTTTGACTATAATTTATAAAACAATAAGTTATACATAATAATTAATTAACAAATATTTCATATTTCTCAGAATTTAAAGACTATTTTGGCTCATGTAGTTTAGCCAGTTTAACCCTTTCAGACCAAAAAAAAATCTTTTAACATATCAGACCCTCATATTGCATTTTATAATGGTTTTGGTCCCTGATACTAACTTGGTTACTTTTTTGCAGTTAAGTGTAAGGGTAATTAGGTAATTATATACCTTAGGGTTATTTCTGATAATTCAAAATTCTTTTAATGAGATATACTGAGTATGATGATGATGATGATGATGATGATGATGATGATGATGATGATGATGATGATGATGACAAAGTTCTTTTAATATATAATAGATTATTAATACAATTACTCAAGTTTTTTTTTATTATTTCGTTATTTTAACGATTATTATTTAACAAAATATGTTTTATATATACAAATAATTATGTATTTTCATTAACGTTTGTTTTTTTATAAACGTCGTTTTTAAAATCGTTTGCTTTTTAACCCTTTTTTTAAACCGTCTATCGTTTTTAAAATTATTCATTTTAATACCACTTGTTTATTAAAATCGTTCTTTTTAAAGTTGTTTCTCTTTTAAAGTTTGTTTTAAACGATTCATTTTATATCGTTTTTTTTAAATCATTTTTTAAATTTTTAAAACAATTTGTTATTTTAAGTCATTAATTTTTAAAAGCCTTTCTTTTTAAAGCGTTCCTTTTAGAACCGTATTTAAAATCATTCATTTTTTAAACTTTATATTCAGTTACTTATAGCCGTTAGGGAAAAATAACTTCAAGAATTTAAAAACGATTTATTTTAAATAGGCCTAGCAATAAAAACCCATTTGGGTTATTTGGGTCGTTTTAAAAATGTGAATGGGTCAAGATGGGTTGTGAAATAATTAAGGATGAGTCAGGACGAGTTTTTAAAATATCTATTTAAAATAATTTGTGGGTCAGGATGTATTACGTTGAATAAATGGGTAACTTGAAAAAGAGCATCATAGTCAAACTCTTCACCATGTCCGAGTGTTCATAGACCGAAAAAATTAAAAAATTAAAAAAAATCAGAAAAAAATTAAAAATAAAAAAACCCAAAAATAAAAAATCCCAAAAAATAGAAAAATAAAAAAATCATAAGAGTTAATTGCCATTTTCGCCCCTGAGGTTTGGGCACATTTGCCATTTTCGTCCAAAATCACACTTTTCGACCATTTAGCCCCCAACGTTTGGTCATTTTTGCCATTTTCGTCCAAATTGCCTAACCCAATTACTTTGGGGGCAATTGGTCGAAAAGTGTGATTTTGGACGAAAATGGCAAAAATGACCAAACGTTGGGGGCTAAATTGGCGAAAAGTGTGATTTTGGACGAAAATGGCAAATGTGCCCAAACCTCAGGGGCGAAAATGGCAATTAACTCAAAATCATAAACATAAAAAAAGTTTTTAAAAAAATTAAAAAAAATTTAAAAAAAATTAAAAAAAACTGAAAAAATACAAATAGTTTTAATAACCATTAACTGTAAGAACTGATCAGACATACAAAAATTTTGGCGCGTAGAAACATTTCACATTAAGAAGTTAAGACTAATAAAAATATGAGTTAATAACACAAATGGGTCCTGTGATTTATAGTTGTTTTTGCATTTGGGTACTAATTTTTTTTAACTGGTTTAGATTTTATGGTTTTAATTTTATAACACCTTTGGGTACTAACACCAAAATTAGTTAATTAATGACTAAAACACCCTTGTATTTTTTTAAGTTTATCAATTTAACACATTTGGGTACTAACACCTAGTTTTATTTAAGTTTAAATCAATTTTACAAAATCTATTTTTTTTTTATTTTTATCTTTTTATTATATCTCTTAATTAACATAAAATCTATTTATTTTTTTATTTTCATATTTTTATTAAATTTCTTATTTAACATAAAATCTACTTGTTACACTAGTATTTTTTTTAAATAGATTTTTTAAATAAAACCTACTAGCTATATACTTTTATGTAAATTAAATTTCTTACTCGTTTTAAATAATGTAAACCTTACTCGTTTTCAATTTTGGATAGATATGATTGATAATAATATATATCTTTCATGTAAAAAAAATTAAGCCTTTTTTAACTTGTTTTTTTTTGTTCATTTACATTTTACTATTTTAGAACTTATACAGTTTCTATATTTATTATTATCTATCATATCTATCCAAAATTGAAAACGAGTAAGGTTTACATTATTTAAAATGAGTAAGATATTTAATTTACATAAAACTATATATCTAGTAAATTTTACTGGTGTAACAAGTAGATTTTATGTTAAATAAGAAATTTAATAAAAATATGAAAATTAAAAAAATAAATAGATTTTATGTTAATTAAGAGATATAATAAAAAGATGAAAATAAAAAAAAATTGATTTTGTAAAATTGATTTAAACTTAAATAAAATTAGGTGTGAGTACCCAAATGTGTTACATTGATAAACTTAAAAAAATGCAAGGGTATTTTAGTCATTAATTAACTAATTTTGGTGTTAGTACCCAAATGTGTTACAAAATTGAAACCATAAAATCTAAACCTGTTAAAAAAAAGTTAGTACCTAAAGTCGAAATTAGGTATAAACCACAGGACCCATTTGTGTAATTAACTCTAAAAATATATATATTCATCTGATTGTTTAAACTTAAGTCACAATTATATTAAAAGTAGAAACAAAATCACACTGATAAACAGCTAACATTTGCAAATCAACAAGAGGTGTGATAAATATACCCAACATATGGATTAATATACCAAATTAGTCAAACTTAGTAATGATTAAGTACTTTAGTACATTATTTTTTATAATTTTGTTTTTATGTTATTTTTTTATAATATTTTTTTACTTTTTTATATTTTGTTATATTGTTATTAGTATTAATATCAATATTAATAAATAAATAATCAAGACACTTTATTATAAACACGAAAGTGAAAAAGTTTATCATAAATAAATAGATAACGAGTCTCTAATAAAAAAGTAAAATGTCGTCCCTTTTCTGTCATGTGTGCGAGGTAACCGAACCAAAACGCCGTCCCTTTTCTGAATTGTTTTTAACCGGCACCAGTTGGTTTTTTATAAGTATATAATATAATAATAAAGTAAAGGGGTGTTATTGTGTGGTTTTTTTTTTAAAGTCAGAACTTTTCATTTTAGAGAGGCAACCCAAGTTGCTTTTTATAGGGTTATATAATTTTAAATAGAAATTCGATTTTTAAAATAAGGACATACTTCCATGAATCACCAATACTAACGGAGATATAACATACACATATAAGTGGTTAACTAAATTAAATCTTTAAGTTGAACAAATAGTATAGGTAGTACGCAAGTTATAAGTTACTGACAATAATTTAATATAATTAAGGATGATATAACAGTGAGAAGAAAATCGAAACCCTTATTAGAGCAGTTTTATCATATAAATTAAATCTGTATTTTTTTTAAATTGTTTGCAACTATAAAAAAAATTAAAATAGTTGTTTAAAAAAAATAAAAGATATATGGAAACTTGAAAAGTAGAGTGAGAAATTAATAGTTTTTTTTTTTTTTTTTTTTTTTTTTTTTTGGAAAAAGGGCATATTTATTCAAAACAGAATAACCTTAGCAAGCTGCTAAGGCCATAATACAGTTACAAAAAGGAAAAGTAATACAGAAAGTTGAACGTAAAAAAGCAAGCTACATAAAACCACTGAAACTACCCCAATCTTTCCAATCCCGATTCACTTTTCCAGCCCTTGCTTTCATCCATAGAAACGAGAGTGCCTTCACGTCTCCGACCGCCCTTGTTACATGTGTTAACTTCTGATTAAAGATTAGATTGTTTCGAATCCTCCAAAGAGTCCAACATGTTGCCGCAATGACAAGATATACTGCCTTCTTTTCCTCTTTTGACGAACAGTAAGACTCGATGCATTCCATTAATCCCACCAAGCTGAGCAAGTATCTCGGAAGAGGTATTTTGACACATAAAGAAATTGCCATCCATAGTAATTGAGCGTATTGACAGGATATTAGTAGATGATCAACCGATTCAGTTGTCAAACCACATAAGGCGCATAAGACCGAAGGAATGTTTATATTTCTTATCGCCAAAGCATCCCTTGTCGGTATCCGATCCAATACCGCCCTCCACAAAAAACAATTTACTTTTTTCGGTATCCAGCTTATCCATTTTAGAACTGTGTTTCAGGGATGATCTGAATGCTATCCAGCTCTATTCGTAAATTGTTTGCTTTGAAGACTTCTCGGGCTTCCTCATTTCTCCATAACCAAGTATCCGATTTTGTGTCTAACTTGACATCTTTCAGCAGGTTCACACACTCATTCCAGGCTTCTATCTTCTCTGATTGAGTGACCGAAGACCCACCACCCCATGACCATGATATTTTTCCTCCTATGAAACAATAGCGTTGTTCGACCGTGCAATATTTTTCAGTTTCCAAAGCAAAAAGGATGGGAAAACGTTCACGTAGTGAGAAGTTGCCTACCCACTTATCCAACCAGAAAAAAGTCTTATTTCCCATGCCTAGTTTCACCTCCAGCCTGTTCTGAACATCTGACATATTGAGATTCGACCCCTTACCCAAGTGCACAATGTTTTTCCACACACCTGTTATCGAACTTTTCAATGGAATAGAAGGGTAACTTCCTCTCTTACCGTGTATTGCCTTAATCACTTTCGTCCAGAGGTGTGATGTTTCGTTTCTGAATTTCACAATCCATTTCACCATCATAGCTTTATTCATTGATGCTAGGCTGCCAATACCCAAGCCCCCATGTTCTTTAGGTGCCACAACCTTGAACCACGGTACCCAGCTCATCTTATTCTTGTCTAAGCAACCTCCCCAAAAAAACTTCCGCCTTACTTTCTCTAAATATTTGATAACATGTAAAGGTGCGTTAAATAAAGAGAAATAGTAAGTTGGGAGATTACCTAAAACTGCCTTTACCAGTGTCGTTCTCCCGCCAAATGACAGTGTATGCGCCTTCCAAACGGAGAGTTTACTTTCGAATCTATCAATGACGGGCTTCCAATTTTTAACCAAACCCATGTTGGAACCCACCGGTAAGCCTAGATATGTAAATGGTATCAAACCTATTTCACATCCGAGTATTGAAGCCATATTCAAGATGTTCTCATTTCCCACCCCCACACCAAATACTTTACTTTTTACAAAGTTTACCTTTAGTCCCGAGGATAAATGAAAGCATCTAAGGAGCCTTGCAAGGTTTTGAAAATTAGATTCCGACCATTCTCCTACAAACAGTACATCATCCGCATAAAGTAGGTGTGAAATGGTTGGACCCCTTCCCGGTGTTGTAATTCCTTTTATGATACCCCCGTCCACCGCACACTCCGTGGCAATATGTAGAGCCTCCATGGCCAGGATGAATAGAAGTGGAGATAGCGGGTCGCCTTGTCGAACCCCCCTTTGGATATCAAATTCAAAGGTTGGCGACCCGTTAACCAAGATCGACGTTCTAGCCGTCTTAAGTATCCCCGTCACCCATTTCCTCCACAGGGCTGGAAAGCCCATTTGGTATAAGACCGATTCCAAGAACTCCCAGCTTAACGAATCGAATGCTTTCTCAAAGTCCACCTTAAATAACATCATCTTCCTCTTACTGCATTTAGTCCATGAGATGAGCTCATTAATAATTAAAGGTCCTTCAAGAATGCTCCTTCCTTCAATGTAAGCCGTTTGTACCTCGCTTACTAATGAGCCAATCACTTTCTTGAGCCTCGTTGCTAAGATTTTGGTGACAACTTTTGAGATGCACCCAATCAAGTTGATCGAGCGAAAATCATTGATTGTTTGCGGGTTGTTTATTTTGGGAATAAGAGAGACGAAACTCGAGTTACTGCCCCTATTAAGCTTCCCATGTACAAAGAAGTATTCAAGTGCCGACCCGAAATCATTTTCAAATATATCCCAATAATCTTTTATAAACATGAACGTAAAACCATCCGGACCCAGTGTCTTATCACCACCACAACTCCAAACCGCATCTTTTATTTCCTCCTTTGAGAATCTCTTCACCAACATGGCGGATTGAGACAAGGTGAGTACTTTGAACCCATTATTGATGAACCTCGGTCTATCTTGCTCTTGTTCCAAAAAAATCAATTCGTAATGTTTGTAAATTTTCTCCTTGAGTTCCTCCGGTTGTGATATCCAAACGTCCTCAAAATTTAGCCCGTTTATTCTATTATTTTTCCGATGACCATTGATTACCCCGTGAAAAAAGGCCGTGTTTTCATCCCCGTCGACTGCCCATTTTACCTTTGCCCTCTGTTTGAGATCTTCCATTCTGTTGTCGTCTAGCTCATTTATCATTTTCAGCCATGAATTCCTATCTTCAATCTCCTGCTCTGTTAGTGCAACTGATTCAGCTTTTAAATCCAAAGTCTCCACCTTTTTTTGTAGATCTTTTAGCATACCACAGTTCCTCTTCCTGATATTGTCGCACCACGGTTTTATAGCTTCTTTGACGGCTTTTAATTTGATTGCTAACAACTTATCTGGAGGGTTAAACCAAGCTACCCCATCGTATGTCTTTTTCACAATATCATGTAATCCCTCTTCTTTTAACCAAGAATTGAAAAAACGAAAGGGTGGCTTACCAAAATTCACATCGGAACAAAGCAATAATAGCGGTCGGTGATCTGATTTGTGCCTGGTCAATCCCCATAGTTTTTCCGCAGGCCACAGAGCTAAGAACGAATGGCAGACTAATACTCTGTCTATCTTGCTGGGTTTTCGTCCATCGTCCGTCACATACGTGAAAGTACAACCCATCATAGAATATTCCGCCAGACCCGCTGCGTTGATAAAGGCATTAAAATCATCTGCCTCATTTTTATTAAATCTGGAGTTTTTCCTTTCTATAGGTTCCCTAACACAGTTGAAGTCACCCAGAAAGATCCATGAACCCGAAAAAGATCTCATCAATGCCAGTAAATCCTCCCAAAGCTGTTTTTTTAGATTCTGATCTTGCGGTGCGTAAACATTAACCACAACAATATTACCCACTCCATTGCCCACTTCCCCGAGAATGGCTAAAAAATATCGATTTTTAACTGAGGCCCTTTTAGTAAAAATTCCGGGATCCCATATACTCAATAGACCACCAGATCTCCCTGTTGCTTCGATAGAGTCAAAATCGAATTGAGTATTATCCCAAAAATTACTAACATGTATGTTGGAGGAGTCCGACATTTGTGTTTCTTGAATAGCAATAAAGCCCAATTTGTTGTTTCTTTTGAGATTCCTAACATGCTCCCCCTTGCTAGGATCACCTGCCCCCCTTATGTTTGCTATTAAGAAATTCATTTTGGAGGATTTGTCACCTGTGCATCTCTAATTTGCTTCTTGATCTTCTCTTCGTAGCCTGAAACCCGAAATCCCAATTTCTTGCCGACCTTTATTGTCATGTCCGCCTCTTCTGCAATTGCCTGACAATTCGTATTTTCTATATCTGCACTCCCCACCTCTTCACAGATTGTCGTTCCCCTGCTTTCTGCTTTTGGATGATTCTGAGTTTCTTCCCAGCCAAAGAGTATCCTTCATCTTCATAGAAGGAAAATTGTATTTCTTCTTTTTCTGACCTAATTTCTGTTGTGGAGAGGCCTGTAGATTGCTTCTAGAATCATTGACACTCTGTAATGGGGAGTTCGGTGAGTTATTCAAGTCAATGTCCTCCTTATTTTTTTGTGCCAACTGATTAATAATCTCCATTAAATTGAATGGGTCAGAATTGTCCTCGAGTGGCCCAGTTGGAGTATCGTCCACAATCACCTCCTCATGAAACAAATCGTTCAGGCCCATACCTGAGTTGGGCTCAATGTTGGGTTTAGTGGGAAGCACATGTGGGGGGGGGGGGGGGGAGGTGTGTCACATGGGTCCCCACTATTATTATTATCCTCAAAGTTTTTATTTCCTGAGTAATTGTTATTGTTGGGAAGAGATGTGGTCCCCATGTTGCTACCACAATCAGCCGCCCTACTACTCGAAACTGATGCCCCTTTATTTTTTTTATTAATACTACTGTCAGTACACTTTTCCTTCTCCAATGATGATGTTTCATCTTCCTCATGCACGTCCGTTGGAATTCTTACCCCCCATTCCGATGACATACTATTTTCTGGGCTACCTTCGATCCATTCATGCTGAGTTTGATCTGTCTCCGAGATCCAAATTAAACATGGCTCACCACCCCACTGTAACGTTAGTTTACAATTAATGCGACCGACTCTGTTGCATAGGACACCAACCTTGTTAACTGATAGATTGATATCTTCATCGGATGCACTTGACGGAATAATTACCTTCCCCAACAACTTACCTATTTGATTAAAAACATCTGGTCCCCAGAACTGTAAGGGTACTCCATTGATTAGAATCCAAGCAAGTCTTTGAAATGGTAAATGTTGTCCTTCCCACGGGTAAAGTGATGAGAACCATATAGACCACTGTTCCTCTTTTAATCTGAAAAACGCTTCCGCTTCTGTCGAGTTTTTGAATACAAGCATAACCCGTAACCCACCCAGGTACTTAATTACAAAACCAGAAAGACCGTCTTGTTCCAACCGCGTTCCAATATCTTTTAAATCAAAAGGGTTTCTTATCTCACCTATTAAGGACTTCCTCCTCCATCTTTTGGAATTTTCACTTTCCTGTAAGTGGATCTCCAATGATTCTTCTGGTACCTTTACTTCTTGTATCCCAGTGACAATGTTCTGTTCGGTTTGATCCCCTACTGCGTTCTTCTCATCTTGCACAGTTGTGTTTTTAGGTTGCCAGGCCTTGTTTTGATTCTGCTGCACGTGATGTATCTGCTCTTTCCTTGATGCCTCAGCTGCAAAGCGAGTTGAATTTGCATGAGGCGTTACCTGCCTGTTGTTATTTTTTCTTATCCTCATGTTATCGCTGGACCAGCCCGTGTTCTTCTTGCTTCCAAAGTCATTTTTCTCAAATTTCGCCAAGTTCACCGAAACCCTCATCCGATCAATTTTAACTGATCCCAGATTTTCTCCCAACGCATGCACATCTCTTACCCCAGCAAACCGTATGAAACCAAAAGTGTTACCCATTCGGTCTTTTTTCTGTGGTATATATGCATCTGTCATGTTCCCAAAGTCCTGGAATACTTCCCATAAGAGATAACTCGAGCAATCATCCGGTAAGTTTCCAATGAAATATGTTGTTTCTGTTCTCTGAGGTCTTTTTTTTTGTTGTTTGTCTTCATGAACTAGCCTTCTACCTTTGTATTTTGCAACCCGCCAAGGCTCCTCTCTCGTGTCTTCATCCCATCTCCTGTTGTCTTCGAACCTTCTATTATCTTCATAATGTCGGCTGTCATTATATCTCCCCCCATTGTTTGCAAATGTTTGTCCCCCTCTCTCCATTCCAGACGAATAATTGAACGAAGACAGACGAACCAGTCCCGGAAGGCGAATGGAAGAATCAAAGGAACAATTTAGAATGGAAGGTTAGGCCAGATTAGCAACCAGTTTGCGAATCACCACAACCTCACACGCTAAGCCGAACTTGTCATCTTCGTCGAGCCACCGGCGACTGATGATTTTTAATAGTTTATGGAAAATTAAAAAGTTGACTTGTGGAAAAAGTAAAAAAAGTTGACTTTAGGTTGTATTTAACACAACCCATCAACAAACACTAGTAATCAAAGGCACCATGTGGAAGCTGCATACAGTAGCACAAAACCAGTTTTTTGGTGTAATGATTTAATAACAGCACCAGTGACATCACCAAAAAATTAATGATAGAAGCCATAAAAGTCTCTAACACTTGGCCATATACAATCAGCACCATTTAATCAACACTACACAAAATAATAACAAATCCACATAGCCCAAAATCCACTACACGTGGGAATATGTTCTTGGCTGCACATTCTTTTGCCCCTTTACTTTTTTCCCTTCCTTGGTATTCCTTTCTTTGAGAAGATTTTCCCATCTAGAAATCGATGTGAGTCACAAACATCCTTAGGCTAGAGGGTATGGTGATGGTCCTCCAAGGGAGGATGATCTGCCACGTAGGCGCCACATCATAGTCCTCCCAAAGATGGTCCATCCCACAAAACTAGATGGTATGGAGAATGGTCCTAGATGATTCTACCCCACCACTTTTATGTTTTTTTATTTTTTTAACCTTCTACTTTTTTTTAACATTTAACAAATAAATTAACAAAATATTTTCATTAATATTTAAAAACATTACATAAAAAAACATAGAATAAAAAAACATAGAATAAAAAAACATAAACTTAAAAAACAATAAACTTAAAAAAAACATAAACTTAAAAAAATCCTAATATATTAAAAAAAGCTACTAGTCTTCGTCCTCCATGACGTCGTCTGGTTCGTTTTGAGCGTTGTTTCAAATGTACTCCACCAAGTCCGCTTGTAGGTTATGATGTGTGTACTCGTTACGTCGAGCGAACATGTTCAAATCTTATTGTTCCCCACTAACAGGAACAGAATTTCCAGAAGACGTGTTTTCGTCGTACTCGCATATCGCTCTACCTTCGTCTTCAATGATCATGTTATCAAGGATGATACAAGCGTACATAATGTGTCGTAACCTCTTTGGTTTAGCCGAACGTGCTGGATGTTCAATGATTTGCCATTTTTTTTGTAGAACACCAAAAGCCCGTTCAATATCTTTTCTCGCGCACCCTCTTGATACTTCGCAAATTTTTTTCTTTTTTCGTCTGTCGGGTGCGGAATAGTTTTAACGATTGTCGAGTACGTTGGGTATATTCAATCGGCCAGGTAGTAACCTCGCCTGTATTCCACCCCTGAAACCGTAAAACTTGTGTCGGGACCTGTTCCCGCCACTACATCGTCAAATATCTGTGACTGGTATATGATGTTGAGGTCATTGAGCGAACCAGATAGACCAAAAAAAGCATGCCAGATCCAGAGATCCTGTGACGCAACAGCCTCTAGAATAATAGTCGGATGTCCATGATCTCCCCTAGTATACTGACCTTGCCAGGCAACTGGGCAGTTCTGCCACGACCATTGCATGCAATCAATGCTCCCGAGCATTCCAGGGAAACCATGTCACTGTTCGTGTGCTTGATATAATTTTTGAACGTCGTTTGCGTTCGGTCTCCGCAGGTATCTCTTGCTATACAATTTGACAACCCATTCGCAAAACTTGTGCAAACATAGACGTGCGGTTCTTTCAGACATCCTTATATACTCGTCTAATGCATCGGGTGCGTAACTGTGTGCCAGTTGGCGAATGGCCGACGTACATTTTTGTAAATTACTGAAACCCCTTTGCCCCCTAGCGTCGTTTTGCAGTTTAAAAAATGGATCAGACTGGGCCATGTCGCCTGCGATACGTAAAAAAAAGTGCACGACTCATGCGGAACCGACGTCGAAAAATCTCGGGTGTGTACACGGGTTCGTCGGTAAAATAATCGGCTACTAGTTTATCGTGGGCGGCTATAAATTTAAAACGGAACATAAATGAAATTAATTATAAAATACATTTTCAAATCTATATAAAACATAAGGAAAAAATAGTAAAGTATCTTCTTAGTCTCGGTTTAATTTTGCTCGTCTAGTTAGCCGTTGGGACGACGCTTCATCACCCGCCATGAAGACTGAGCCGCGTTCATAATCATGTTGTGCATAATTGCATCCTCTTCCGATGATGATGAATACCACGTAGATGAAGAAGATGAAGAAATGGAAGAAATGGAAGAAGGTGAAGTCATGGTAATTTTTTAGAGAGAGATGGGGTGGTAGTGAGTAAAAAATGGTATAAAAATTGATGAGTTTTTATAAAAAGGGAAGAAAGGTTATAAAATGTGAGAGAGATATGAGATTGTAGTGGGTGAAAAGTTGTGAAAAATGATGTAAAAGAGGTGAGTATTTATAAAAGTGGAGTGAAATGGGTGTTTTTTTAAATTATAACCGTTGGTTTTGAATTAAATGTTAGAATTTTTTTTTTAACGGTCAAATTTGAAGGGGGGCCCACCATAATTGGATCGTCGCCAACGTCAAGCACAAGCCGGTGAGGACGGGACGGGGGGGGGGGGGGGGCGAACCCCATACCTTTAGCCTTACCACCTCTTTCATATTTGGTAAAATCGTACTTTTGAAATTTGTCCTAATTTTGACAGCTATATGTATTATAATTTATTCTGGTGCATTGGTTGCAATATTCCACTTTGACTAGAATTTATAAAACAATAAGTTATACATAATAATTAACGGTGGGGTTTCAGAGTGAACACTAATGTATTTGCGAACTGAGTGAACAAATCTTGGCCATTGATTTACACGTGGATGGCTAGGATTTAATGATTTGATGATCAAAATACACTAGTGTATTTCATTATCAAATCTTGGCCATTGATCTACACATATGTATTGCCAGGATTAGTTCGCTCAGTTTGCAAACTACACTAGTGTTCACTCTTTAACCTAATCCTAATAATTAATTAACAAGTATTTCATATTTCTCATAATTTAAAGAGTAAAATACTGTTTTGGCCCCTGTGGTTTAGCCATTTTAACTCTTTCAGCTCAAAAATAAATCTTTTAACATATCAGACTCCGATGTTACATTTTATAACGGTTTTGTCCCTGATACTAACTTTGTTACTTTTTTTGCAGTTAAGTGTAAGGGTAGTTAGGTAATTATATACCTTAGGGGTTGTTTCTCATAACTAGAAAATTCTTTTAGTATTTAAGAGATTATTAATACAATTACTCAAGTTTTTTTATTATTTTTATTTTAACGATTATTATTTAACAAAATATGTTTTATATCTACAAATAAATATGTATTTTCATTAACCGTTTGTTTTTTAAAAACGTCGTTTTTAAAATATTTTTCTTTTTAACCCTTTTTTTTAAACCGTCTATCGTTTTTAAAATTATTCATTTTAATAAAACTTGGTTATTAAAATCGTTATTTTTAAAGTTGATTTTTTTAAGTTTTTTTAAATGATTCATTTTATACCATTCTTTTTAAAATCATTTTTTAAACTCTTTTAAACAATTTGTTATTTTAAATTCTTAATTTTTAAAAGTGTTTCTTTTAAAACCGTTCCTTTTAGAACCGTTTTTAAAATCCTTCATTTTTTAAACTTTATATTCAGTTACTTATAGCCGTTAGGGAAAAGGAATTTCAAATAAATGAACGATTTCAAAAATCGAAAGAATTTAAAAACGATTTATTTTAAATAGGCCTGGCAATAAAAATCGATTTGGGTTATTTGGGTCATTTTAAAAATGTGAATGGGTCAAGATGAGTTGTGAAATAATTACGGATGAGCTTTAAAATATCTATTTAAAATAATTTGTGGGTCAGGATTTATTACGTTGGGAAAGTGGGTAACCCGAAAAAAAGCATCATAGTCAGACTCTTCACCATGTACGAGTGTTCGTAGACGTTGGTCTTCAGAGTTGTGACTTCAAAAAAAATTTAAAAAAATAAAAATATATAAAAATAAAAAAATAAAATTTAAAAAATCAGAAAAAAATTAAAAATAAAAAAAATAAAAAATCCAAAAAAATAGAAATATAAAATAAAAATCATAAACACAAAAAAAGGTTTTAAAAAATAAAATATGTTAAAAAATTAAAAAACTAAAAAAATACAAAAATAATCCAAAAAGTTAAAAAAATTAAAAAATAGAAAAAAAAAATCTACAGAATTTTAAAAAATAAAAAATAAAAAAATGTTAAAAAATCCAAAACATCAAAAAAATCAAAATAATTTAAAAATATAAAAAATCAGAAAAAAATATGAAATAAAAAATTCAAAATTAAAAAAAAAACTTAAAAGACAATAAATTTAGAAAACCAAAAAATAAAAAAAAGTTCAAAAAATAAAATAAAATAACACATTTGAACACACCTACCCATTACCCAAACGCATCCAACCCACCACTTTTGCCACACCTAATTTTAAACAAACGGTCAGTATACTAGGGGAGAACGAATAGTTAAAAAATAAAAAATTTTGAATAAACAAACGGTTCAAAGAAATGGAAATTTGAAAAATAAATAAACCATTCTAAAAAAGTTTGAAAAATGAACAATCTTTTGCAAACTTTTTATCAGAATGTTCCTTTTTTTTTTTTCAAATCTCACATTTCTTTTGTTTTTTATACACGTCGTTTTGTAAAATTAAAAAAAAATGAACGACTTAAAAAATGAGTAGTTTTAAATGTTTAAAAAATAAATGATTTTTAAAAGAATGGTATAAAATGAAGTGTTTTAAAAAACTTTAAAAAGACAAACTAATTTAAAAAGAACAATTTTAAAAAACAGATGATTTAAAAAGGAACCATTATAAAAACGATAGAGTGTTTAAATAAAATGTAAATAACAAATTAATTTTTATAAGGACTTTTATAAAAATAAACGGTTAATGAAAATACATATTTACTTGTATATTTAAAACGTATTTTGTTAAATAATAATCGTGAAAAGAACGAAATAATAATTTTTTTTTGAATAATTGCATTAATAATCTCTTAAATATCAAAAGAAATTTGTGATTATCAAAAACATCCCTAAGGTATATAATGACCAAATTACCCTTACACTTAACTATAAAAAATTACAAAGTTAGTATCAAGGGCTAAAACCATTATAAAATGCAACATTAGAGTCTGATATGTTAAAAGATTTCTTTTTTGATTAAAATGGCTAAACCAAAAAGTCTCAAACAGTAATTTACTCTGAATTAAAAAAAGGAAATATAGTACCTTCGTTTCCAACCATATCTCATCAAACCAATTCATGATGTTCGCTCGTGTCAAGGTCTAGTAATAACAACTTTT
>JARYGA010060380.1:0-40949 GCA_030545235.1 Helianthus tuberosus | reverse complement strand
AGTGTTTAGAATGGGTTAAACCTTTAAACAAGCCCACAAAACCCAACCATATGGGGCTGAATTTTGTTGATTTGGGGCTGCCACATTTCTTTATTTATTTATTTTTTTTAAACATTATAATGAGTAATTTTGTTAATTAAGTTGTGTAATAATATGCAACAATGTTTCCCCTAACTTGTAACAAGGTATAATATGAAATAAAACATGATTTAACTAGGTAAAAAGTGTGATGTATAAGTATGTAATATGTTTGTAAGTGACAAGTATATGTCACATATTAGATGATTAATCGTTGTGTAAATACGCATATTATTGGGGGGTTTTTAAGTATCAACCATTTAAGGACAAGCATGGACATGTATCACAAATAAGTATCGTATGCGTATGAATTACGAATAAGGATTCGATGTACAATGAATTCGATCGTATGAGTATGTATGAATATGTAGAATGTGAAAAGAAATACGAATTTTATTTATGATCCAAGTATTAGATTTTACAACAATTACCACGAAAAGTAGATTACAAGAATACAAGATTTCCAAAAATAGAAATATGAACAAAACTTTCTATAAATGGAAAGTACAAAAGAGCCGGGCGTTACATTTTGAGTCATGTTTCTTATACAAGTTAAAATACATAACCCAAACCCTTCGACCTCGGATGACATCTTTTATTAGAAACGTGACATGTAAACTTCGACGCCCGCCAGATCCATACTTAATTTCCTGAAATACATGTAGTTTGAAAACATCAACAAAAGTTGAGCGAGTTCATGTGTTTAGTGTGTGAGCTCGAATAAACTTTGTAATCATTATAAGTAAGTATGTATTTGTAAACTCTGGTATGAAAAACGAATATGAACAGATCAGTTAATGTGTAGCTAATACATTAACATATGTGAATCGGTGAAGGAAGGCTCAAACCTTTGCGTATTTCGCACCGGGCCACCCGGCGGGAACGACATAGTCACCACATGAGCCAATTCGCAGACCCATAGGTGGGGCTCGCAACACCCAAATAGATCTATCACTCATGCCCCTCGGTCCTTCTAAAGGATTAATGGTCTCAAGATAACGCCTACCCATTCACATGATCTAACAGTTCATTTCATTTCATTTGTAATCGTAATCATTTGTAACATGTATTTCACCCCCGAAGTTATAAAACTGAAAACAATTAAAAGAAAAGGGGGGACATGAACACACAGTTTTGCGTTCTTCGTATCCAATGTAACTCAAAGCTTTCTCTAGAACGCACGACTACCTACATGCGTACTACGGTTCATTAGACGGGTGGGTCGTTCCTTGACCTCGGTCTTATTTAGTATTTTGAGTTACGATCTTTGTGTCTTCAATATTATTCCAAGTTATATAATTATTTGTTAAAATAATAAATATTTTAACTTGAATTATATTTATTAAATTTTGGAATAATAGTTAAAATAATATATTTTAACTTGTTATCTTTTATGTATTTATACATGTATATCCTTCCCAAGGATGGGTGTATTCATACTTATATATTTTTGTCATGTATTGGTGTCGTATTCCGGTGTGTATTTATACGTACGAGAATACGTATCTTCTTGTAATTGTTAAGTATTCTTATACTTTTTTTTTGAAGGTGACATTCTATGTACTGGACCAGTGGCCACCGGGTTTATGTCAAAGACATTCCCCCGTCAGCCCCGCATATGCGGACGCGATGTTCGATTGGGCCCCGGCCTGCCGCGTGAGCTGACTTCCGCCCGGAAACCATACTGCCCCCACACGAGAGACTCGCTGGGGTAACAGCTGGGTAAAACCGGGTTGCCCTCAAGACCGTTCCATGCCTCGGTAGGAGACGATCTGTCATTGGGACAATCCGCCCCACTAACCGTAAGTGCCGGGAGTCGAACCGGGGTGGCCTAAGCAAACCCCCGGCCGACCCACCAACTGAGCTAGGAGGCGGATCTAAGTATTCTTATACTTAATCTTTGTATTAACTTTTCCGGAATATTATTTCTAATAAAAATTCATATATATTTCCAAAATATATATTTTAAGAATTACTACTTAGGAAAATTATTTATAATTTTTCCTTTGGCAAGAATATTTGTATTTTCATATAATTTTCAAAAATAATATATTTTCAAGTCTAACTTTGAAAATATATATAAGAGTAAAATGCACGGATAGTCCCTGTGATTTGGTGAAATTTCACCTTTAGTCCTCAACTTTTTAGAATTACACTTTTAGTCCCTATGGTTTGACAAGTTGTTACTCGGATAGTCCCTAAAGCGGATGAAAGTTACTCAGATAGTCCCTGTGGTTTGACAAGTTGTTACTCGGATAGTCCTTGTCATTTCACACTCACTTAACTAGAAAAACTAACCTCCATCCGCTTTAGGGACTATCCGAGTAACAACTTGACAAACCACAAGGACTAAGAGTGTAATTCTGAAAAGTTAGGGACTAAAGGTGAAATTTTACCAAACCACAGGGACTATCCGTGCATTTTACTCTATATATAAACTTATTTTTTTCCCAAAAATAATGTATTTCAAGTTTACTTAAGAAAATATATATTTTTCCCAAAAATAATATATCTTCTAATAATTTCAAGAAAATATATTTTTACTTCCAAAAAATAATTTATTTTCTCCTTATCAAAAATTATGATATAATTTTGTAATAATTGTAAAAATCATCTTTTTGATCCTTTGATGTCCAAAATATTATTTACCAAAAATTATACTTATGAGTAAGTTTTCACCAATATTTTGGGTGTAACTTGTATATTTATTCCGTGGAAATTTAGTAATATTTTTTATTGTAATTTCTTGGTATTTTGATGAGTTATATTATTTCAAGTCCTAAAATAATATAACTAATACACATAATATACATTTAATCACACACATGGTGTCTTCTAAATATATATTTTCCAAAATACATATTTAGTCACTTTTATTTGTGAAAACCAACCTCCAATATTTATAATTTTGACAACAAAAATTATGGCAAAGTTTATGTGAAACTCCTTGGTTTAAAATATACGTGTAAGTGTATGTTTATAAATATTTTTCTAAGTGTTTAAATTTTTAGAAAATTTTGCCATAGTTTCCCCTAAAAATGGAGGTTTCCATGCTTTCAAGATATCATTTTCTTTTGTAAAAATCAATACAATCAATCCACAATCAACATTAAACAATCTATACTTACCAGTTTTTGCCAAAAACAAGCATAAACTACCACTTCATGAACATGAAAATTTATAAAAATTTGTAGTAACTTACTAGTGTTATTAGTAAGCCTTGTTATCTTTTAAAGTGTGGTTAACTCTTTAAAAACTTTATTTTTAAAGAATATAGATCTTTACAACTTCCAATCATATTTTTCCAAAAATGTTTCTTCATGGAGTTTTCTTGTTACACATATACTTCTACACTTGTTTAACTTTTAAAATAGGGTTTATTTATGTAAGAACCAAGATTTGATAAAACTTATATTTTTAACTTGGTTCCTTTGAAAAACCATCCACGAATCTTTAGATCTACAAGTATTACAACTTTGATCTTTACTTATCAAGAAAACCACATATCCTTTCAAGTTCATGTTTCCTTATGAGGATGATCTATGATCTTACAACATCTTCATCCTCTCATCTTGCTAGATTATGTTTCTAATCATGATCTAGCAAGATCACATGATGATCAACATCAAATACATGTATGAACAACAATCATCAAGCATAACAACTCATATTCATCAAGATCTCTTCATATTTTAAGCTTATGTTTAAGTTTACTTCTTGTGATTCTTAGTGTTCTTCAAGATTAACATTATGAACCTTCTTTTAACCACTTAAAATGGAAGTAGAATAGCAAGATCAAGGTTCTTACCACTAGCTCAAGGCTAGGGATGATCAAGAGGAGAAAACAAGTATATAAAAGCAAACGGTGAATGTCCTTCAACTTCCGAAAGCTCCAAGCTTCCTAACTTAGCTCCTTACACCTTAATACCACTTGGGAATGGATGGAATGGAAGTGAAAATGGAGATAGTGTGGTGGTGATGTGTGGCTGTGAGCATGGAGGGAGGAGAGAAGAAGATGTGTGGAAGTGTGAGTGATAAAATGAAGTCTTGTGTTTCTAATGTGCCATACTTATAACCATACCTAGGAAATTTCCAAAGGTTTATATGTTTAGTAAAGTGATATCAAGATCCATTAAACAATCTAAATAAAATCTTTGGTGGGCCACCCTTGTTGGCCGTAGGTAGGTGGGGGGGGGGGGTATAGGTCTATGTTATAACTAATAGTTAGTTAGTATGGTTAAGATCCAAGTACTAGTTAGGTATTTAGTTAGTAGATATTTATATAGTGTGTTATGATGACCAGGGACCATAACTAGCTTGGTAATGTTAAAACAGTGCTTCTAGTGAAAATTTGGTGTTTCGGGTAGTGTCCGGTTGTTCGGTAGTGTAACGCCCGTCTTAATTAATCAAGATTTTAATAATTAAAATACACATTTTAATGCTAAAACGTGACTTTACAAAAACTTGTCATACTTACATTCCCATATGTTTACAACATTTCAAAAACATATTTGTAAGTGTTTACATAATTCACTTATTACAAAACAAATCCAGATTTGACGCGGAAGCTTCATTTAACGTGTGTTCGGTTCTTGCTCGACGCTTGATCTTCATCCGGGACTCCTGACATTCACCTATGATCAAAACCAACTTAGAAGTCAGTTTTGATAGTTAGATAACAAGTACAACAAGGTAATTGGGTCAAATAATCAAAATAAACAAAAATTTCAATATTTTACCCCGTCGCCGCGCGCCACGGCAAATGCCTTTGGCCGTGGCGCGACGCCACGGCTTCAATTCGACAGAATGTGTGATGCTGGTGCTGCATATTTGCCCAGCTAAGTTTTAACCAAAACCTAACTTCAAAATGGCATAACTTTTGATCTAGACCTCCGTTTTACGCGATTCTTTTTCCCACGCGACCGTAATTCGATTCTCCATCATATGGAGTTATAATTCAACATTTAAACTAATAAAATTCCAACTTTTTAAGCCTGCAACTTATTATTCAAAATCAACATTTTGACCTGTTTGTATTTAAAACCACCAACTTGTTTCTTAAACAACCAAATACATACATCAATGTATTTAACTCAAGATCTCTAGCTCGGGTTTATAATTCTTATGAATTATGCTATTAGTACGCAAGCTATGCGCATAAATCCATTTTGACACGTTTAGGGGATTTAAGCAATTTAGTCAAAAAAAACTATCTAATTTCTTTTCACACTTCGCGATTTCATATTTGAAGTATCTACCTATATTCCATAATCGCCATACAAGTTCCTAAATAACCCATATGGGTCATTTGCCTAAATTACCCATCAAGGGCTTTTTGGTCAATTTTAGTCCTTCATTTATGACGAGGGGCTTTCACTAATATTTGACCAAAATATCGCTTTTTAAGTATAATTCTAAATATGCGTACCTGGCCCGGGTCAACAAATAGACCCAATTTATACCTTGCTTTTATTATCACAAATTCTATGGCGACGCAATCATCCGAATTGCTAATCGTTCCTGTTAATCATAAGACTCGACAAACACATTAGTCGATGTTGTCAAATGGTGTTACCACCACTATTTGACCCGTTTGGCCTATATGGCCAAACCTTTACATGTGTAGCAAAAACATGCTTTTTAGTTACCAATTTGCCCATCCAACCCATTTCGGATTTTCCTTTCGTTAGATCCCTCTCCTTACTTATTTAGCCCATTTTGGCTTTGGCCATGAGTACCTTTTTAACTTTGGTTTACATTAGTCAACACTTGACCAAATTCCATTTTTACCCTTTTTCTTAATGTTAGATTACACTACAAGGTAATCTTATCGAAAACTCATAATTCCTTAGTCCTTTCATGTACAATTTACAATTTCACCATTTTTACCATAACCCATGGTTTTTATTGTTTATATTAGTCCGACCCGCATCAATTGAATCGGAAATCGATGTTTCCCATATTATCTTTATTGTATTTATACTCATAAAATAAACAAATATTCTACAAGGGGGTGTAAGTTTCACTCACCTTGCATTCCGAAACACGCTTTCCCTTCATACTTGATTCGTTTGACCTGCTTCCTTTCCAAGCCTCCACCTAGCTTGTTAAGCGTCAAACTATCATTATAATTCGTAAGAAGGTTAGATTGGTCATTATCAATTATGACTACCCCACCTTATGGGTTTTATGTCAAATTTATCACTCGATCTAGTCATTGGTCGGTTTGACTTTTTAAAGGTCAATTGACTTATCGACGTTTTCAAATGCACATTTGTTTCATTGAACTCACTTAGGAATTTCATCCGATTACTTAATGAAATCAAATTTTACTTACTAACTAGTAGGTAACATGATTTCAAACATCCACGACATGAATTTAGCACCAAATTTCTTTTTGTTATACGAAAACCCATCTTATGACAAGTATGTTTACATACTCGAACTCATAATTGTTCAAGTACTTCTCTATTACTACCATCCATGATGGTTTCGAACCCTAGTCTATTATAAACTTACTCAAATTGTCAAGTTTATCACCAATTTATCACTCTAATTCAAGACTTCATCATATTTTCATAAACCCATTTACCTCATACAAGGTAAATACTTCA
Organism: Helianthus tuberosus; assembly: GCA_030545235.1. Classification (NCBI taxonomy): domain Eukaryota; kingdom Viridiplantae; phylum Streptophyta; class Magnoliopsida; order Asterales; family Asteraceae; genus Helianthus; species Helianthus tuberosus. Next base: position 34,257 of record JARYGA010060380.1, on the reverse strand, counting down.
ATTACAAGTTTATGGCACAAATTTAACAAGTTTGCACCTAGTGTTTTGTTTCTAGACTTAAACCCACATCAATTTCACTAAAACATTAAATTTCATACAAGAATTTCATTCATGCATGATTATCAAAATTCCAAAATATCACCAAATCATAATTTTCGATATACCTTACGATCCCCTTGTCTTGGTGATCGCGAATTTAGTAAAAGCCCCAAATTCCTAGCTTGTTTTCCCTCTGATTTTGATCAAATTGTGAGTTTAGGGTTCAAAGAAGGAACCCCTTTCTTGCTCTGTGTAAACATCGACCAGAACACACACACCTTGTGTGTGTTTTGAGTCAAATTTTCTTTTTATTAATTTCACTTTCAGTTTTGTCCATTATAGCCCCTCGATTTTCCAAAGTTTATAAAAGAAAGGTTAATTAGTCAAGTTCCTTTATTATCTACAACATATAATTAACTAGGTTAATTATTCCTAGTTACCGAATGAGTTCAGGAAGTTATAACCCATTTTACTTTAAGTCCCGTTAAAGCGGGACTTCTATATACTTTGTTTTTTCCCAAAGTACTTACCCTCCTTTTAATTAACATCAAGTTTATTTATTCAAATTCTAATATTTACCGGGTTAATTTTTTTACCACTAATGGTATTTTACCCATCTTTACTATTAATGTGGTTTGATTACCAAACCCGTTTTTGGGGTGTTAGAAGTAGGTTACCGGTTCGTTAAGGTGCTAAACTTTGCAGTTTAGTGTGCTTTATGTTACCCTTTGTGACACTTTTAATTCCCGACAATTAGGAAAGCATTCAGGACCATTTAACCATATTTCTGCATGATATTAATGTGTTCAAATGCTGAATTTGCTAATTTTCTGCAGAATTCTGCAGTTTATGTGAGTTTTAGGCACTTTCCGGCACTTAAACTATCACTAGGAAGGCAGTTTTATGATCCCTACTTTCCTACACACTATACTAGTGTAATACATTGTTTCTGGCTCATTCTGTGTCTTAATACAATGTCTGTCTATCTACTGAATTCTGTCAGCATTTTTCTGATTTGTCTGATAACTGTGCTAACTGTGTTTCGTGCATCATTTGAGTCAATAAATGTTTGCATGCAATAATGATATGTTATTTGCAATATGTGATGCACATGTATGTATAAAGCAATAATCAGGAGGCAATTCAAGTAATTAATTGTAATTTAGCACAGTCATTAAGCACTAATCATTGTTTAATAATTGTACGGATGCATGCAAATTTGACAGTTGTCACACTTGGTGTGCATACTACTTTCTAAGTATAATGTACAAGTAGTTTATGCCTAAACTTACTAGTTCATACATAATTCATCAAGTTTTTTACTTACAACATGTACCATTCTTATCATAACATTAAACATATCAAACACCACATTTCTTTCAATTCATCTACAGGAATCCATCATACACAACATAATACATCAACATTGAACAAGAATTGGACATGGTGAAACACCCATGTCATCTTCATCACCCAACTAGTGGGTTTTCATCTTTAAACATCAAATTAATCAAAATTATGCATATCACATGTTCCCTATGATGATGCTAACACATATTCATACTCAATTTCATATAAGATCAAGATTGATTATACATCCAATTCTATCAAAGTCACCAAATCAAATTCTATAACTTACCATATACTTGTTGGAGCTAGGTGATGCTATGCATTTTGATTACTAAGCCAACCTTCTTCAATTTGGTGAACTCTTCACTTATTCATGAGGGGTTTTCACCTCTTCGCCTTCTGCCCATTCACGACACACACCCACTAACACATACCAATTTCATCTTTTAATAAAACTTAATTCTATTCTACCAAATTTAGTCCCTCAAGTTTGCCATTCTTTCCTATTTATCACAAACTTCATCCCCACTATTTAACCCATGATTTAGTTATGTTGTTTATAACTAGTTGACCCGCTCCATGCCATAAAACTAGGGAAGTTATTCACGAATTATTCGTATCGGAACCTAGTTAATTTCTTTATGCTATAACTTATGGAAACATATGGTGAATATAAATAATCAAATTTTGGGGCATTACAATAATAATAATAATAATAATAATAATAATAATAATAATAATAATAATAATAATAATAATAATAATAATAATAATTTGGTTCTATGAAAACCAAATTTATATCATGGTATGGATTATTGGTTAAACAAAAGTTGTTATTACTAGACCTTGACACGAGCGAACATCATGAATTGGTTTGATGAGATATGGTTGGAAACGAAGGTACTATATTTCCTTTTTTTAATTCAGAGTAAATTACTGTTTGAGACTTTTTGGTTTAGCCATTTTAATCAAAAAAGAAATCTTTTAACATATCAGACTCTAATGTTGCATTTTATAATGGTTTTAGCCCTTGATACTAACTTTGTAATTTTTTATAGTTAAGTGTAAGGGTAATTTGGTCATTATATACCTTAGGGATGTTTTTGATAATCACAAATTTCTTTTGATATTTAAGAGATTATTAATGCAATTATTCAAAAAAAAATTATTATTTCGTTCTTTTCACGATTATTATTTAACAAAATACGTTTTAAATATACAAGTAAATATGTATTTTCATTAACCGTTTATTTTTATAAAAGTCCTTATAAAAATTAATTTGTTATTTACATTTTATTTAAACACTCTATCGTTTTTATAATGGTTCCTTTTTAAATCATCTGTTTTTTAAAATTGTTCTTTTTAAATTAGTTTGTCTTTTTAAAGTTTTTTAAAACACTTCATTTTATACCATTCTTTTAAAAATCATTTATTTTTTAAACATTTAAAACTACTCATTTTTTAAGTCGTTCATTTTTTTTTAATTTTACAAAACGACGTGTATAAAAAACAAAAGAAATGTGAGATTTGAAAAAAAAAAAAGGAACATTCTGATAAAAAGTTTGCAAAAGATTGTTCATTTTTCAAACTTTTTTAGAATGGTTTATTTATTTTTCAAATTTCCATTTCTTTGAACCGTTTGTTTATTCAAAATTTTTTATTTTTTAACTATTCGTTCTCCCCTAGTATACTGACCGTTTGTTTAAAATTAGGTGTGGCAAAAGTGGTGGGTTGGATGCGTTTGGGTAATGGGTAGGTGTGTTCAAATGTGTTATTTTATTTTATTTTTTGAACTTTTTTTTATTTTTTGGTTTTCTAAATTTATTGTCTTTTAAGTTTTTTTTTTAATTTTGAATTTTTTATTTCATATTTTTTTCTGATTTTTTATATTTTTAAATTATTTTGATTTTTTTGATGTTTTGGATTTTTTAACATTTTTTTATTTTTTATTTTTTAAAATTCTGTAGATTTTTTTTTTCTATTTTTTAATTTTTTTAACTTTTTGGATTATTTTTGTATTTTTTTAGTTTTTTAATTTTTTAACATATTTTATTTTTTAAAACCTTTTTTTGTGTTTATGATTTTTATTTTATATTTCTATTTTTTTGGATTTTTTATTTTTTTTATTTTTAATTTTTTTCTGATTTTTTAAATTTTATTTTTTTATTTTTATATATTTTTATTTTTTTAAATTTTTTTTGAAGTCACAACTCTGAAGACCAACGTCTACGAACACTCGTACATGGTGAAGAGTCTGACTATGATGCTTTTTTTCGGGTTACCCACTTTCCCAACGTAATAAATCCTGACCCACAAATTATTTTAAATAGATATTTTAAAGCTCATCCGTAATTATTTCACAACTCATCTTGACCCATTCACATTTTTAAAATGACCCAAATAACCCAAATCGATTTTTATTGCCAGGCCTATTTAAAATAAATCGTTTTTAAATTCTTTCGATTTTTGAAATCGTTCATTTATTTGAAATTCCTTTTCCCTAACGGCTATAAGTAACTGAATATAAAGTTTAAAAAATGAAGGATTTTAAAAACGGTTCTAAAAGGAACGGTTTTAAAAGAAACACTTTTAAAAATTAAGAATTTAAAATAACAAATTGTTTAAAAGAGTTTAAAAAATGATTTTAAAAAGAATGGTATAAAATGAATCATTTAAAAAAACTTAAAAAAATCAACTTTAAAAATAACGATTTTAATAACCAAGTTTTATTAAAATGAATAATTTTAAAAACGATAGACGGTTTAAAAAAAAGGGTTAAAAAGAAAAATATTTTAAAAACGACGTTTTTAAAAAACAAACGGTTAATGAAAATACATATTTATTTGTAGATATAAAACATATTTTGTTAAATAATAATCGTTAAAATAAAAATAATAAAAAAACTTGAGTAATTGTATTAATAATCTCTTAAATACTAAAAGAATTTTCTAGTTATGAGAAACAACCCCTAAGGTATATAATTACCTAACTACCCTTACACTTAACTGCAAAAAAAGTAACAAAGTTAGTATCAGGGACAAAACCGTTATAAAATGTAACATCGGAGTCTGATATGTTAAAAGATTTATTTTTGAGCTGAAAGAGTTAAAATGGCTAAACCACAGGGGCCAAAACAGTATTTTACTCTTTAAATTATGAGAAATATGAAATACTTGTTAATTAATTATTAGGATTAGGTTAAAGAGTGAACACTAGTGTAGTTTGCAAACTGAGCGAACTAATCCTGGCAATACATATGTGTAGATCAATGGCCAAGATTTGATAATGAAATACACTAGTGTATTTTGATCATCAAATCATTAAATCCTAGCCATCCACGTGTAAATCAATGGCCAAGATTTGTTCACTCAGTTCGCAAATACATTAGTGTTCACTCTGAAACCCCACCGTTAATTATTATGTATAACTTATTGTTTTATAAATTCTAGTCAAAGTGGAATATTGCAACCAATGCACCAGAATAAATTATAATACATATAGCTGTCAAAATTAGGACAAATTTCAAAAGTACGATTTTACCAAATATGAAAGAGGTGGTAAGGCTAAAGGTATGGGGTTCGCCCCCCCCCCCCCCCCGTCCCGTCCTCACCGGCTTGTGCTTGACGTTGGCGACGATCCAATTATGGTGGGCCCCCCTTCAAATTTGACCGTTAAAAAAAAAATTCTAACATTTAATTCAAAACCAACGGTTATAATTTAAAAAAACACCCATTTCACTCCACTTTTATAAATACTCACCTCTTTTACATCATTTTTCACAACTTTTCACCCACTACAATCTCATATCTCTCTCACATTTTATAACCTTTCTTCCCTTTTTATAAAAACTCATCAATTTTTATACCATTTTTTACTCACTACCACCCCATCTCTCTCTAAAAAATTACCATGACTTCACCTTCTTCCATTTCTTCCATTTCTTCATCTTCTTCATCTACGTGGTATTCATCATCATCGGAAGAGGATGCAATTATGCACAACATGATTATGAACGCGGCTCAGTCTTCATGGCGGGTGATGAAGCGTCGTCCCAACGGCTAACTAGACGAGCAAAATTAAACCGAGACTAAGAAGATACTTTACTATTTTTTCCTTATGTTTTATATAGATTTGAAAATGTATTTTATAATTAATTTCATTTATGTTCCGTTTTAAATTTATAGCCGCCCACGATAAACTAGTAGCCGATTATTTTACCGACGAACCCGTGTACACACCCGAGATTTTTCGACGTCGGTTCCGCATGAGTCGTGCACTTTTTTTTACGTATCGCAGGCGACATGGCCCAGTCTGATCCATTTTTTAAACTGCAAAACGACGCTAGGGGGCAAAGGGGTTTCAGTAATTTACAAAAATGTACGTCGGCCATTCGCCAACTGGCACACAGTTACGCACCCGATGCATTAGACGAGTATATAAGGATGTCTGAAAGAACCGCACGTCTATGTTTGCACAAGTTTTGCGAATGGGTTGTCAAATTGTATAGCAAGAGATACCTGCGGAGACCGAACGCAAACGACGTTCAAAAATTATATCAAGCACACGAACAGTGACATGGTTTCCCTGGAATGCTCGGGAGCATTGATTGCATGCAATGGTCGTGGCAGAACTGCCCAGTTGCCTGGCAAGGTCAGTATACTAGGGGAGATCATGGACATCCGACTATTATTCTAGAGGCTGTTGCGTCACAGGATCTCTGGATCTGGCATGCTTTTTTTGGTCTATCTGGTTCGCTCAATGACCTCAACATCATATACCAGTCACAGATATTTGACGATGTAGTGGCGGGAACAGGTCCCGACACAAGTTTTACGGTTTCAGGGGTGGAATACAGGCGAGGTTACTACCTGGCCGATTGAATATACCCAACGTACTCGACAATCGTTAAAACTATTCCGCACCCGACAGACGAAAAAAGAAAAAAATTTGCGAAGTATCAAGAGGGTGCGCGAGAAAAGATATTGAACGGGCTTTTGGTGTTCTACAAAAAAAATGGCAAATCATTGAACATCCAGCACGTTCGGCTAAACCAAAGAGGTTACGACACATTATGTACGCTTGTATCATCCTTGATAACATGATCATTGAAGACGAAGGTAGAGCGATATGCGAGTACGACGAAAACACGTCTTCTGGAAATTCTGTTCCTGTTAGTGGGGAACAATAAGATTTGAACATGTTCGCTCGACGTAACGAGTACACACATCATAACCTACAAGCGGACTTGGTGGAGTACATTTGAAACAACGCTCAAAACGAACCAGACGACGTCATGGAGGACGAAGACTAGTAGCTTTTTTTAATATATTAGGATTTTTTTAAGTTTATGTTTTTTTTAAGTTTATTGTTTTTTAAGTTTATGTTTTTTTATTCTATGTTTTTTTATTCTATGTTTTTTTATGTAATGTTTTTAAATATTAATGAAAATATTTTGTTAATTTATTTGTTAAATGTTAAAAAAAAGTAGAAGGTTAAAAAAATAAAAAAACATAAAAGTGGTGGGGTAGAATCATCTAGGACCATTCTCCATACCATCTAGTTTTGTGGGATGGACCATCTTTGGGAGGACTATGATGTGGCGCCTACGTGGCAGATCATCCTCCCTTGGAGGACCATCACCATACCCTCTAGCCTAAGGATGTTTGTGACTCACATCGATTTCTAGATGGGAAAATCTTCTCAAAGAAAGGAATACCAAGGAAGGGAAAAAAGTAAAGGGGCAAAAGAATGTGCAGCCAAGAACATATTCCCACGTGTAGTGGATTTTGGGCTATGTGGATTTGTTATTATTTTGTGTAGTGTTGATTAAATGGTGCTGATTGTATATGGCCAAGTGTTAGAGACTTTTATGGCTTCTATCATTAATTTTTTGGTGATGTCACTGGTGCTGTTATTAAATCATTACACCAAAAAACTGGTTTTGTGCTACTGTATGCAGCTTCCACATGGTGCCTTTGATTACTAGTGTTTGTTGATGGGTTGTGTTAAATACAACCTAAAGTCAACTTTTTTTACTTTTTCCACAAGTCAACTTTTTAATTTTCCATAAACTATTAAAAATCATCAGTCGCCGGTGGCTCGACGAAGATGACAAGTTCGGCTTAGCGTGTGAGGTTGTGGTGATTCGCAAACTGGTTGCTAATCTGGCCTAACCTTCCATTCTAAATTGTTCCTTTGATTCTTCCATTCGCCTTCCGGGACTGGTTCGTCTGTCTTCGTTCAATTATTCGTCTGGAATGGAGAGAGGGGGACAAACATTTGCAAACAATGGGGGGAGATATAATGACAGCCGACATTATGAAGATAATAGAAGGTTCGAAGACAACAGGAGATGGGATGAAGACACGAGAGAGGAGCCTTGGCGGGTTGCAAAATACAAAGGTAGAAGGCTAGTTCATGAAGACAAACAACAAAAAAAAAGACCTCAGAGAACAGAAACAACATATTTCATTGGAAACTTACCGGATGATTGCTCGAGTTATCTCTTATGGGAAGTATTCCAGGACTTTGGGAACATGACAGATGCATATATACCACAGAAAAAAGACCGAATGGGTAACACTTTTGGTTTCATACGGTTTGCTGGGGTAAGAGATGTGCATGCGTTGGGAGAAAATCTGGGATCAGTTAAAATTGATCGGATGAGGGTTTCGGTGAACTTGGCGAAATTTGAGAAAAATGACTTTGGAAGCAAGAAGAACACGGGCTGGTCCAGCGATAACATGAGGATAAGAAAAAATAACAACAGGCAGGTAACGCCTCATGCAAATTCAACTCGCTTTGCAGCTGAGGCATCAAGGAAAGAGCAGATACATCACGTGCAGCAGAATCAAAACAAGGCCTGGCAACCTAAAAACACAACTGTGCAAGATGAGAAGAACGCAGTAGGGGATCAAACCGAACAGAACATTGTCACTGGGATACAAGAAGTAAAGGTACCAGAAGAATCATTGGAGATCCACTTACAGGAAAGTGAAAATTCCAAAAGATGGAGGAGGAAGTCCTTAATAGGTGAGATAAGAAACCCTTTTGATTTAAAAGATATTGGAACGCGGTTGGAACAAGACGGTCTTTCTGGTTTTGTAATTAAGTACCTGGGTGGGTTACGGGTTATGCTTGTATTCAAAAACTCGACAGAAGCGGAAGCGTTTTTCAGATTAAAAGAGGAACAGTGGTCTATATGGTTCTCATCACTTTACCCGTGGGAAGGACAACATTTACCATTTCAAAGACTTGCTTGGATTCTAATCAATGGAGTACCCTTACAGTTCTGGGGACCAGATGTTTTTAATCAAATAGGTAAGTTGTTGGGGAAGGTAATTATTCCGTCAAGTGCATCCGATGAAGATATCAATCTATCAGTTAACAAGGTTGGTGTCCTATGCAACAGAGTCGGTCGCATTAATTGTAAACTAACGTTACAGTGGGGTGGTGAGCCATGTTTAATTTGGATCTCGGAGACAGATCAAACTCAGCATGAATGGATCGAAGGTAGCCCAGAAAATAGTATGTCATCGGAATGGGGGGTAAGAATTCCAACGGACGTGCATGAGGAAGATGAAACATCATCATTGGAGAAGGAAAAGTGTACTGACAGTAGTATTAATAAAAAAAATAAAGGGGCATCAGTTTCGAGTAGTAGGGCGGCTGATTGTGGTAGCAACATGGGGACCACATCTCTTCCCAACAATAACAATTACTCAGGAAATAAAAACTTTGAGGATAATAATAATAGTGGGGACCCATGTGACACACCTCCCCCCCCCCCCCCCCACATGTGCTTCCCACTAAACCCAACATTGAGCCCAACTCAGGTATGGGCCTGAACGATTTGTTTCATGAGGAGGTGATTGTGGACGATACTCCAACTGGGCCACTCGAGGACAATTCTGACCCATTCAATTTAATGGAGATTATTAATCAGTTGGCACAAAAAAATAAGGAGGACATTGACTTGAATAACTCACCGAACTCCCCATTACAGAGTGTCAATGATTCTAGAAGCAATCTACAGGCCTCTCCACAACAGAAATTAGGTCAGAAAAAGAAGAAATACAATTTTCCTTCTATGAAGATGAAGGATACTCTTTGGCTGGGAAGAAACTCAGAATCATCCAAAAGCAGAAAGCAGGGGAACGACAATCTGTGAAGAGGTGGGGAGTGCAGATATAGAAAATACGAATTGTCAGGCAATTGCAGAAGAGGCGGACATGACAATAAAGGTCGGCAAGAAATTGGGATTTCGGGTTTCAGGCTACGAAGAGAAGATCAAGAAGCAAATTAGAGATGCACAGGTGACAAATCCTCCAAAATGAATTTCTTAATAGCAAACATAAGGGGGGCAGGTGATCCTAGCAAGGGGGAGCATGTTAGGAATCTCAAAAGAAACAACAAATTGGGCTTTATTGCTATTCAAGAAACACAAATGTCGGACTCCTCCAACATACATGTTAGTAATTTTTGGGATAATACTCAATTCGATTTTGACTCTATCGAAGCAACAGGGAGATCTGGTGGTCTATTGAGTATATGGGATCCCGGAATTTTTACTAAAAGGGCCTCAGTTAAAAATCGATATTTTTTAGCCATTCTCGGGGAAGTGGGCAATGGAGTGGGTAATATTGTTGTGGTTAATGTTTACGCACCGCAAGATCAGAATCTAAAAAAACAGCTTTGGGAGGATTTACTGGCATTGATGAGATCTTTTTCGGGTTCATGGATCTTTCTGGGTGACTTCAACTGTGTTAGGGAACCTATAGAAAGGAAAAACTCCAGATTTAATAAAAATGAGGCAGATGATTTTAATGCCTTTATCAACGCAGCGGGTCTGGCGGAATATTCTATGATGGGTTGTACTTTCACGTATGTGACGGACGATGGACGAAAACCCAGCAAGATAGACAGAGTATTAGTCTGCCATTCGTTCTTAGCTCTGTGGCCTGCGGAAAAACTATGGGGATTGACCAGGCACAAATCAGATCACCGACCGCTATTATTGCTTTGTTCCGATGTGAATTTTGGTAAGCCACCCTTTCGTTTTTTCAATTCTTGGTTAAAAGAAGAGGGATTACATGATATTGTGAAAAAGACATACGATGGGGTAGCTTGGTTTAACCCTCCAGATAAGTTGTTAGCAATCAAATTAAAAGCCGTCAAAGAAGCTATAAAACCGTGGTGCGACAATATCAGGAAGAGGAACTGTGGTATGCTAAAAGATCTACAAAAAAAGGTGGAGACTTTGGATTTAAAAGCTGAATCAGTTGCACTAACAGAGCAGGAGATTGAAGATAGGAATTCATGGCTGAAAATGATAAATGAGCTAGACGACAACAGAATGGAAGATCTCAAACAGAGGGCAAAGGTAAAATGGGCAGTCGACGGGGATGAAAACACGGCCTTTTTTCACGGGGTAATCAATGGTCATCGGAAAAATAATAGAATAAACGGGCTAAATTTTGAGGACGTTTGGATATCACAACCGGAGGAACTCAAGGAGAAAATTTACAAACATTACGAATTGATTTTTTTGGAACAAGAGCAAGATAGACCGAGGTTCATCAATAATGGGTTCAAAGTACTCACCTTGTCTCAATCCGCCATGTTGGTGAAGAGATTCTCAAAGGAGGAAATAAAAGATGCGGTTTGGAGTTGTGGTGGTGATAAGACACTGGGTCCGGATGGTTTTACGTTCATGTTTATAAAAGATTATTGGGATATATTTGAAAATGATTTCGGGTCGGCACTTGAATACTTCTTTGTACATGGGAAGCTTAATAGGGGCAGTAACTCGAGTTTCGTCTCTCTTATTCCCAAAATAAACAACCCGCAAACAATCAATGATTTTCGCTCGATCAACTTGATTGGGTGCATCTCAAAAGTTGTCACCAAAATCTTAGCAACGAGGCTCAAGAAAGTGATTGGCTCATTAGTAAGCGAGGTACAAACGGCTTACATTGAAGGAAGGAGCATTCTTGAAGGACCTTTAATTATTAATGAGCTCATCTCATGGACTAAATGCAGTAAGAGGAAGATGATGTTATTTAAGGTGGACTTTGAGAAAGCATTCGATTCGTTAAGCTGGGAGTTCTTGGAATCGGTCTTATACCAAATGGGCTTTCCAGCCCTGTGGAGGAAATGGGTGACGGGGATACTTAAGACGGCTAGAACGTCGATCTTGGTTAACGGGTCGCCAACCTTTGAATTTGATATCCAAAGGGGGGTTCGACAAGGCGACCCGCTATCTCCACTTCTATTCATCCTGGCCATGGAGGCTCTACATATTGCCACGGAGTGTGCGGTGGACGGGGGTATCATAAAAGGAATTACAACACCGGGAAGGGGTCCAACCATTTCACACCTACTTTATGCGGATGATGTACTGTTTGTAGGAGAATGGTCGGAATCTAATTTTCAAAACCTTGCAAGGCTCCTTAGATGCTTTCATTTATCCTCGGGACTAAAGGTAAACTTTGTAAAAAGTAAAGTATTTGGTGTGGGGGTGGGAAATGAGAACATCTTGAATATGGCTTCAATACTCGGATGTGAAATAGGTTTGATACCATTTACATATCTAGGCTTACCGGTGGGTTCCAACATGGGTTTGGTTAAAAATTGGAAGCCCGTCATTGATAGATTCGAAAGTAAACTCTCCGTTTGGAAGGCGCATACACTGTCATTTGGCGGGAGAACGACACTGGTAAAGGCAGTTTTAGGTAATCTCCCAACTTACTATTTCTCTTTATTTAACGCACCTTTACATGTTATCAAATATTTAGAGAAAGTAAGGCGGAAGTTTTTTTGGGGAGGTTGCTTAGACAAGAATAAGATGAGCTGGGTACCGTGGTTCAAGGTTGTGGCACCTAAAGAACATGGGGGCTTGGGTATTGGCAGCCTAGCATCAATGAATAAAGCTATGATGGTGAAATGGATTGTGAAATTCAGAAACGAAACATCACACCTCTGGACGAAAGTGATTAAGGCAATACACGGTAAGAGAGGAAGTTACCCTTCTATTCCATTGAAAAGTTCGATAACAGGTGTGTGGAAAAACATTGTGCACTTGGGTAAGGGGTCGAATCTCAATATGTCAGATGTTCAGAACAGGCTGGAGGTGAAACTAGGCATGGGAAATAAGACTTTTTTCTGGTTGGATAAGTGGGTAGGCAACTTCTCACTACGTGAACGTTTTCCCATCCTTTTTGCTTTGGAAACTGAAAAATATTGCACGGTCGAACAACGCTATTGTTTCATAGGAGGAAAAATATCATGGTCATGGGGTGGTGGGTCTTCGGTCACTCAATCAGAGAAGATAGAAGCCTGGAATGAGTGTGTGAACCTGCTGAAAGATGTCAAGTTAGACACAAAATCGGATACTTGGTTATGGAGAAATGAGGAAGCCCGAGAAGTCTTCAAAGCAAACAATTTACGAATAGAGCTGGATAGCATTCAGATCATCCCTGAAACACAGTTCTAAAATGGATAAGCTGGATACCGAAAAAAGTAAATTGTTTTTTGTGGAGGGCGGTATTGGATCGGATACCGACAAGGGATGCTTTGGCGATAAGAAATATAAACATTCCTTCGGTCTTATGCGCCTTATGTGGTTTGACAACTGAATCGGTTGATCATCTACTAATATCCTGTCAATACGCTCAATTACTATGGATGGCAATTTCTTTATGTGTCAAAATACCTCTTCCGAGATACTTGCTCAGCTTGGTGGGATTAATGGAATGCATCGAGTCTTACTGTTCGTCAAAAGAGGAAAAGAAGGCAGTATATCTTGTCATTGCGGCAACATGTTGGACTCTTTGGAGGATTCGAAACAATCTAATCTTTAATCAGAAGTTAACACATGTAACAAGGGCGGTCGGAGACGTGAAGGCACTCTCGTTTCTATGGATGAAAGCAAGGGCTGGAAAAGTGAATCGGGATTGGAAAGATTGGGGTAGTTTCAGTGGTTTTATGTAGCTTGCTTTTTTACGTTCAACTTTCTGTATTACTTTTCCTTTTTGTAACTGTATTATGGCCTTAGCAGCTTGCTAAGGTTATTCTGTTTTGAATAAATATGCCCTTTTTCCAAAAAAAAAAAAAAAAAAAAAAAAAAAAAACTATTAATTTCTCACTCTACTTTTCAAGTTTCCATATATCTTTTATTTTTTTTAAACAACTATTTTAATTTTTTTTATAGTTGCAAACAATTTAAAAAAAATACAGATTTAATTTATATGATAAAACTGCTCTAATAAGGGTTTCGATTTTCTTCTCACTGTTATATCATCCTTAATTATATTAAATTATTGTCAGTAACTTATAACTTGCGTACTACCTATACTATTTGTTCAACTTAAAGATTTAATTTAGTTAACCACTTATATGTGTATGTTATATCTCCGTTAGTATTGGTGATTCATGGAAGTATGTCCTTATTTTAAAAATCGAATTTCTATTTAAAATTATATAACCCTATAAAAAGCAACTTGGGTTGCCTCTCTAAAATGAAAAGTTCTGACTTTAAAAAAAAAACCACACAATAACACCCCTTTACTTTATTATTATATTATATACTTATAAAAAACCAACTGGTGCCGGTTAAAAACAATTCAGAAAAGGGACGGCGTTTTGGTTCGGTTACCTCGCACACATGACAGAAAAGGGACGACATTTTACTTTTTTATTAGAGACTCGTTATCTATTTATTTATGATAAACTTTTTCACTTTCGTGTTTATAATAAAGTGTCTTGATTATTTATTTATTAATATTGATATTAATACTAATAACAATATAACAAAATATAAAAAAGTAAAAAAATATTATAAAAAAATAACATAAAAACAAAATTATAAAAAATAATGTACTAAAGTACTTAATCATTACTAAGTTTGACTAATTTGGTATATTAATCCATATGTTGGGTATATTTATCACACCTCTTGTTGATTTGCAAATGTTAGCTGTTTATCAGTGTGATTTTGTTTCTACTTTTAATATAATTGTGACTTAAGTTTAAACAATCAGATGAATATATATATTTTTAGAGTTAATTACACAAATGGGTCCTGTGGTTTATACCTAATTTCGACTTTAGGTACTAACTTTTTTTTAACAGGTTTAGATTTTATGGTTTCAATTTTGTAACACATTTGGGTACTAACACCAAAATTAGTTAATTAATGACTAAAATACCCTTGCATTTTTTTAAGTTTATCAATGTAACACATTTGGGTACTCACACCTAATTTTATTTAAGTTTAAATCAATTTTACAAAATCAATTTTTTTTTATTTTCATCTTTTTATTATATCTCTTAATTAACATAAAATCTATTTATTTTTTTAATTTTCATATTTTTATTAAATTTCTTATTTAACATAAAATCTACTTGTTACACCAGTAAAATTTACTAGATATATAGTTTTATGTAAATTAAATATCTTACTCATTTTAAATAATGTAAACCTTACTCGTTTTCAATTTTGGATAGATATGATAGATAATAATAAATATAGAAACTGTATAAGTTCTAAAATAGTAAAATGTAAATGAACAAAAAAAAACAAGTTAAAAAAGGCTTAATTTTTTTTACATGAAAGATATATATTATTATCAATCATATCTATCCAAAATTGAAAACGAGTAAGGTTTACATTATTTAAAACGAGTAAGAAATTTAATTTACATAAAAGTATATAGCTAGTAGGTTTTATTTAAAAAATCTATTTAAAAAAAATACTAGTGTAACAAGTAGATTTTATGTTAAATAAGAAATTTAATAAAAATATGAAAATAAAAAAATAAATAGATTTTATGTTAATTAAGAGATATAATAAAAAGATAAAAATAAAAAAAAAATAGATTTTGTAAAATTGATTTAAACTTAAATAAAACTAGGTGTTAGTACCCAAATGTGTTAAATTGATAAACTTAAAAAAATACAAGGGTATTTTAGTCATTAATTAACTAATTTTGGTGTTAGTACCCAAAGGTGTTATAAAATTAAAACCATAAAATCTAAACCAGTTAAAAAAAATTAGTACCCAAATGCAAAAACAACTATAAATCACAGGACCCATTTGTGTTATTAACTCATATTTTTATTAGTCTTAACTTCTTAATGTGAAATGTTTCTACGCGCCAAAATTTTTGTATGTCTGATCAGTTCTTACAGTTAATGGTTATTAAAACTATTTGTATTTTTTCAGTTTTTTTTAATTTTTTTTAAATTTTTTTTAATTTTTTTAAAAACTTTTTTTATGTTTATGATTTTGAGTTAATTGCCATTTTCGCCCCTGAGGTTTGGGCACATTTGCCATTTTCGTCCAAAATCACACTTTTCGCCAATTTAGCCCCCAACGTTTGGTCATTTTTGCCATTTTCGTCCAAAATCACACTTTTCGACCAATTGCCCCCAAAGTAATTGGGTTAGGCAATTTGGACGAAAATGGCAAAAATGACCAAACGTTGGGGGCTAAATGGTCGAAAAGTGTGATTTTGGACGAAAATGGCAAATGTGCCCAAACCTCAGGGGCGAAAATGGCAATTAACTCTTATGATTTTTTTATTTTTCTATTTTTTGGGATTTTTTATTTTTGGGTTTTTTTATTTTTAATTTTTTTCTGATTTTTTTTAATTTTTTAATTTTTTCGGTCTATGAACACTCGGACATGGTGAAGAGTTTGACTATGATGCTCTTTTTCAAGTTACCCATTTATTCAACGTAATACATCCTGACCCACAAATTATTTTAAATAGATATTTTAAAAACTCGTCCTGACTCATCCTTAATTATTTCACAACCCATCTTGACCCATTCACATTTTTAAAACGACCCAAATAACCCAAATGGGTTTTTATTGCTAGGCCTATTTAAAATAAATCGTTTTTAAATTCTTGAAGTTATTTTTCCCTAACGGCTATAAGTAACTGAATATAAAGTTTAAAAAATGAATGATTTTAAATACGGTTCTAAAAGGAACGCTTTAAAAAGAAAGGCTTTTAAAAATTAATGACTTAAAATAACAAATTGTTTTAAAAATTTAAAAAATGATTTAAAAAAAACGATATAAAATGAATCGTTTAAAACAAACTTTAAAAGAGAAACAACTTTAAAAAGAACGATTTTAATAAACAAGTGGTATTAAAATGAATAATTTTAAAAACGATAGACGGTTTAAAAAAAGGGTTAAAAAGCAAACGATTTTAAAAACGACGTTTATAAAAAAACAAACGTTAATGAAAATACATAATTATTTGTATATATAAAACATATTTTGTTAAATAATAATCGTTAAAATAACGAAATAATAAAAAAAAACTTGAGTAATTGTATTAATAATCTATTATATATTAAAAGAACTTTGTCATCATCATCATCATCATCATCATCATCATCATCATCATCATCATCATCATCATCATCATACTCAGTATATCTCATTAAAAGAATTTTGAATTATCAGAAATAACCCTAAGGTATATAATTACCTAATTACCCTTACACTTAACTGCAAAAAAGTAACCAAGTTAGTATCAGGGACCAAAACCATTATAAAATGCAATATGAGGGTCTGATATGTTAAAAGATTTTTTTTTGGTCTGAAAGGGTTAAACTGGCTAAACTACATGAGCCAAAATAGTCTTTAAATTCTGAGAAATATGAAATATTTGTTAATTAATTATTATGTATAACTTATTGTTTTATAAATTATAGTCAAAAGTGGAATATTACAACCAATGCACCAGAATAAATTATAAGACATATAGCTGTCAAAATTAGGAAAAATTTCAAAAGTACGATTTTACCAACTATGAAAGAGGAGGTAGGGCCAGGCGGGGTCGACAAAGTTCAACGCGTGATGGCAAACTTCAACGCGTTGAATTTCCATGATTCCCACCGCCACAACAAAGTTCCACACGTTAATCTTCCACGAAATCAATTTTCGTTATTTTTATCACGGCGTTATTGTTTTGTTTTGGGAGGGTAATTGTTGGTTGGGGGAAATTGTTGGGTGTGGTGATGAGTGATGACTACCCCCACTAAAAAAGGTTGTGAGTGATGAAAAAATGGTTGCTGACATGGCGGAACATGATTGGATATTGTGAGTGATGAAATTCTATCACTAGTGACCACCCCCCTCCCCTAAGGATGTTTGTGACTCACATCGATGTCTAGATTTCGATCAATGGGAAAATCTTCTTAAAGAAAGGAATACCAAGGAAGGGGAAAAGTAAAGGGGCAAAAGAATGTGCAGCCAAGAACATATTGCTGCGTGTAGTGGATTTTATGCTATCACTACAATAAAGTGACACTTTTAGCGGCGACGGAAATAGAGGCGACGGGCCCAGTGTCGCCGCTATTGGTCGATCCGCGTCCCACCACCTACCATCAATCCCTAGCCGTTGATCCTTACCATGATCCAACGGTTTGGGACTTAAGAACTAATAGCGGCGACGGATTTAGGGTATTAGCGGCGACATCGTGTCTCCGCTAAAGATCTGTGGACCCTCATTAAACCCCAACCAGTGATATCTTATCCTGATCGAGACCAATACCGGCGACGAATAACTAATAGCGGCGACAAGGTGTCGCCGGTAATGCCCTTATGACATAAAGTCTACCAGCGCGCATTTTTCCCTATTTCCTCACTTTCCCCCCCATTTTTTCTTCGAGCAGCGGCGAATTCCGGCGATTTTACCCCAAATCGGTTAGTTTAAGTTTGTATGTTGTTAAATTTCTTCTCTATTTTGTTATATACATGTTATAGTCTATGATTTTTGTGTGTTTTTGTGTTTATGCTAGAGAAATTGGCTCACCACCATCACCTCTCCAGTCACCACCATCACTTCTCCGGTCACCACCTCGTCTCCGCGGTCTACATCTACTTGAAAGCTTCAAATTACGGTTAGTTTTATATGAATTTTTTCAAAGTTTAGAAATTGTATAATTTTTTGTTTAGTTATGTAAATGTATATGTAAGAATGTATGTTTGTATGTAAATGTATAATGTAAGAATGTATGTTTGTTATGTAAATATATATGTAAGAATGTATGTTTGTTTAGTTTGTGAAAATGTATAATGTAGGTGTATTTGGTGAAAATGAGTATATGTAGGTGTATGTATTTGTGTATGTATTTGTGTATGTAGGTGTATGTATGTGTATGTAGGTGTATGTAAGGATGTATATTTGTATGTAAATGTTTGTGAAAATGTATAATGTAAGTGTAATTGGTGAAAATGAGTATATGTAGGTGTAGGTGTAATTGGTGAAAATGTATAATGTTGGTGTATTTGGTGAAAATGAGTATATGTAGGTGTATGTATTTGTGTATGTAGGTGTATGTATGTGTATGTAGGTGTATGTAAGGATGTATATTTGTATGTAAATGTTTGTGAAAATGTATAATGTAGGTGTAATTGATGAAAATGAGTATATGTAGGTGTAGGTGTATGTATTTGTGTATGTAGGTGTATGTAAGCATGTATGTGGGTATGTAAGTCTATGATTGAATGTATGTATGTAGGTGTATGTAAATGATGAATAATTGTGCATGTAAATGTTTGCAATTGGTGAAAAATGTGTATGTTAGTATGTATGTTTGTATAAAGTATGCAAATGTGTATGTATAAATTTTGTGGTTTTGATCAAAATATGTGTTTGTAAGTATGTATGTGTATGTGTGTTGGTAGTATGTTAATATATGTGTATAAAGTATGTAAATTTATATTTTACTTTGAAAGATATATATTAGTTAGGAAATACCCTCCTTGAATTAAAATTATCATTTAAAACATAACGAACATAGAAAATACCCGCCAAAATTGAAATCACCATTTAGAACAAAAGGAGCTAAGAAAACACCCGCCAAAATTTAAACCATCATGAAGAACATTACATATTTAAAAAATCGTGTCTGATATTGAATTCATCATTTCAAACATAACGAGCTAAGAAAATACCCAATCGAAATTGAAATCATGATTTAAAACATAACTTTCAGCCCAAAATTTAAAACAATTATTAAGAACATAACAAGCTTAAAAAACTGTGCACGTGTTTGAATTAATCATTTTAAACTTAACGAGCTTAGAAATACCCGCCCGAAATTGATTTAGAAATTAATTTCGGGTTGTACCCGTTTATCTTGGGACTGCTTTTTGAATACTTTATCTCATTTAGGATGTGAATGTGTATTACATGATTGTTTGTTTTAGAAGGATTCGGTTATCATTTTCTCTTTTCTCCTCGGGTATATATATCATTACATATATACTTGTGAGCTAAGAGTGTCATACCCTGACTTTTGCGGAAGCGTGTTTGTTGGTGCACTTGTGTCTGTACTTTGTCTGTATTTCGTCATGATACAAAACGATGTCTTTAATGTAAGGTTGATGTAAGTTTGACCAAGTCAACCATCCTCCTGGTTTGACTTGACCAAACAGTTAGAAAAATGTTGTAAGCTGGTTGTGTCGAAGGATGTGTCATCGAAGGATTGTTTTATATCCTTCGATGAGCTCGAAAGATGAACATTCGATAGATGAGTTCGAAACATAATCCTTCAATGGATGAACTCGAAGGATATCTCGAAGGATATCATCCTTCGAGGTATTTGTGAACCTTTCGATGGCTTTCTGGTCGACAGATGATCTTTCGATCAATCTGTCTGATCCTTCGACCAGACCTGCTATGTCGGGTATAAATACCCATGTGTTATGTTCACTTTAGTAAGTTAGACACCAGAGAGAGAAGAGCACACACACGAGAGAACTTTGAGAGTTTGCAGAATACATCTGTGAACATTGGACTTGTAACCGAACCTTTCATACGCATTAATACAAGTGGTGTTAATCGTTGAATGTTGTGTGTTGTGTTTGTGCTTGTTCTCGTATAAAGTCTCGGTTGCATGCTAGCTTGGATTCCGCACTCGCTAGTGTGTTTGATATAACAAGGATAAGGTTTTATCTCATCCTCGAGAGGGACCTACAAGTGGTATCAGAGCCTTGGCTCTTCTCCTTGTTAAAACCGAGTGTTTTCGGGTGTTTTCCGGGTGTTTGAAGTTTATATTTTACTGAAAATCTTGTTGTTTTTGCTTGGTGTTTTGTTAAAAACCTTGTTGTTTTTCATGTTTACATGTTAGTCTTTGGTTTTTGTTAAACATTTTAGCAAATATTGTGTTCCGAAAGTTTGTGGGTTTACCGGAAAACTCAGATTTTTGGGCTGTGTTCTTGACATATTCAAGTGTTCTTCTTAATATTACACTCTTTGATCTTGAAATTTGAATATTAAACTTGTTTGTGCATTGAAAAGAGTAAACTGATTAAAATATTGGACATTACCTGTTTGGTGAAACCTGCATGTTAAGAAGATATGGTCTGAACATACTTTCTGCCGAAAGTTTTCACCAACCCGTCAACTTTTCACCAACCTGTCACATTTGTCAACCGTGTCAGAGCTGTTCGAAAGATATCCTTCGAAGTCGAAAGATCATCTTTCGACCAAAGGAGGTTCGACAGATAGTCATCCTTCGAGCATTCTTCGAAGTCTGAGACTTATCTTTCGTTCCAAGGAATATTTTCGAAACATACATCTTTCGGTCTACAGTTCTTTTCCGAAAGACCAGGATCCTTCGATAAGGGAGTCTTTCGAAAACCATTGTTCGAAACTTAACAGTAATCTTTCGAACACTGTTGATCCTTCGAACAAGTGTCTATATTTCGAACAGGTGTTGATCTTTCGATCCTTGTCTGTTTAAGTTTAACAGGTTGTGCTTTTCAGGTCTTTCGATTCTTGATCCTTCGGGTGGTTGTTATCCTTCGAGATTTTAACATAGTTTGTGAAAATTAAATTTTAAAAGGAGAAAACTTATTTTTCAAATTTTAAATCAATTTTCGCTTAATATATTAATTTTCATTAAATGGGAACAAACGGTCAGTGGGATCCAACCGCGTGGACTCAAATAACTTCGACTCCACAATCATCAGCTATGCAATCTACGCAATCTACGTCAGATTTCGACAAAACTGCATGGATGCGAGCTATTGCCCCACCTCAAGCTGCAATGATAACTGCAAATCAATGGGCTTTGGTCACAAATCAAAGCAACAACATTCAATCTATGATGCAGAACGACAGTGAAACTGGTACAAGCACAAAACCGCCAAAGTTAAATCACATCAATGATTGGGGATGGTGGAAAGAAAGGCTGAGAACTTATGTTCAGGGACAAGGTCAAGATCTATGGATGTGCTTCTTCACAGCTTTTGAAAATGAGTTGGAAGTTGCAGGATCTAATCCACAAACTTACAGCACTTTGTCTGAAGAAGATAAGAAGAAGTTTGAGTTAGAAAAGAAAGCATTCATGATTCTCACACAAGCTCTTCACAAAGACATTTACCACCAGTTTGTTTACTGCACGACTACTAAAAGCTTGTGGGATATGCTCACGTTACGTTGTGAAGGAAATGCTCAATCTAGAAAGATCAAGCAAGAATTACTGAAGAAAGAGTTTGAAGGATTCACGTGTTTGGAGAATGAGACTTTGGCAGAGTTATCTACAAGGTTCCATCACTTATTGAGCGAGATGTTTGCTTTTAAAGTCACTGCCACTCCACAAGAATTGGTGAAGAGATTCGCTGATAGCTTACCAGCAAAGTGGAGCAGTTATCTTGAAATTCTCAAAGAAAATGGTGTTCTAGACACAATCACCGTTTATGAATTAATTCAAAGATTGGAGAATAAGGATGTAGAAGAAAAGCTTAAAGCAAAAAGAACACAAACTCCTCAAAATCCAGAAATGTACTTTGGGATTGCAGGAGGTATCAGTGGAGAAAAACCAGCTTCTCAACACGCGAAGCTTCAAACAGCTTTCATCTCAAGCACCGGACCTTCCACAACAGATCAGTTTGATTCTTCAGCATACACGATGATGTATTCAAGACCAGATGTGCAACCGAAAGCTCAGCAGCAACAACCACAACAGCAAGGGTTTTATGGAAGCTCTTCAAACTTTCAAGCCACTTCCAATCCTAACACAGTCAGATTAGACACTTCCAACTTTTCCAAAGTCAGTGTCGAAGTAGCCAAGGAGCATATGGAGATGTTGAATACCTTGGTTAGTGCTTATAGTGGATTGATCGCAGGACAGATTGGGAATATCAATCTAACCAATGAAGATTATCAGCAAGTGGATAAAGAAGAGTTTGAAATGATGGATATTAAATGGGCTCTTGCTAGTGCAATTCGAAGAGCAAAGGAGTTTATGGAAAGGACGGGGAGAACCAACTTGGAAAAAAAGAAAGACACTAAGTATGGGTTCGACAAGCAAGCTGTCAAGTGCTTTAACTGTGGAGAACGGGGTCATTTCAAAAGGGAATGCACAAGACCAGCTCAGCATGGAAATCAAAATCCGTTCAGAAATCAAGGCAACCAGCAGAACCAGAACGGGAACAATGTTCGTACGTTGATACCTGTCAACAACCAAGGCCAAGCAGGGTCATCAAATGCCAACCGGGGGCTGGTGGTTCAAATAGATGAGGGTTGTGATTGGTCGCTTCAGCTTGGAGAAGGAGGAAATGGTGGAACAGCATGTTTTGCTGAAGTCGTAAAGGATTTAAAGCACGCCAGTGGTGGAGAATCTTCCACCAATGGTGTTGCATCTTCTGAAGATGAAGACAGTTCTGGTTATAGTGGAAGCTCAGATGAAGAATCCTCCACTTCAGGAAATGATCATGTGGATGAGACATCTAGTGCGTCAGTCGATGTAGATATTGATGAGCTTTTGGAGGAAGCTGCAGCAGGAATTCAAAGAAGATCTACTTTGGTGGATCAAGCTGCTTACTCTTCGTCTTCTCTCCATTCAGCCTTTAAGGCTAATGTCGACAGTTCATCAGGTCAGGTATGTGTCAATGAACCCACTGTAGTTAGTTGTGATAACTGTGATAGTTTGCGTGTTAAAAATGCTGATTTAGAGGCAAACATGTCTGAGTTGCAAGGCAAACATGATGCTTTACAAGATAGTTTGTTTGACTTGCAAGACAAACATGTTTCGATGAATGATAAGTGTTGCGACTTGCGAAGCAAACACGAGGGTTTGCAGGAGAAATTTGAAATCACACACAAACACAATCAAGAATTGATTGTAGATCTTTCTAAAGCAACTGAAGCTAACTTGTTTTTAACCAGAAATGAAAAGGAATTTAAAGCAACAATTGCGTCATTAAAACATGATGTTTCAGAATTACAAAAGGCTGTTTTGCGAAAACAACATGCTAACAACAATCTTATTGACACAATTGAAAAGAAAATGGTAGAGTTGGCAACGGCTCGATGTGAATGTGAAACAATTAAGCAGAAACTGGAAAGCTATTCCAATTCCCGCTTTGTATTGGATCACATCATTGACGTTCAAGAGAGAAAGAAAAAGGGGGATAAACCATGTATTGGATTCAAATCATGTCCTCCCCCAATGAATCACAATTACTCCAAATTGCCTGATGACGAGGATATGCCCCGTTTTGAACCTACTGTGCCACTCGGTCTAGATGACTTTGCAGCAGGCCTCGGGTTCACAACTGGTACATCATCCTCGGGTCAATCAGAATCTGAGAAAAGTGTGACAGATTCATCGTGTGTTAAGGAACAGAGTCCTCCCGTTGTTGAGGATACTGATTCCTCGGATGATGAATCTGATGAAATTGTGAACCAACAGTCTAACTCGGTTACAACAGATATTCCAATCGAGAATCACATCCTGTGTGATCCACCAGTGAAACCGAGTAAGACTGAAATGTCAAAAGAAATGGAGTCGATTGTATCAAGTTTTGAAGGGAGTAACTTGTTGTACACGCTCAAAGGAGATAGCAAAATCTACTCTAACAAAGATTTTCCAATTAAAAATGTAAATCAAGATTTAATTGAGCAAATTTTTGAAGGATGCACTGATAAGTTTTTGGGGAACAAAAGTGGCAAAGTTACCGTCACTCAATGTGATCCAATTCCGTGTGAACAAATTAGAAAACAATACGGAAACCAAAAACTACAAGTTGAGCGAAAACAACAAGTCAATTCCGGAAAAGGTAAGGTACAGGGAAAGAAGGCTCAGAACAAGAATGTTCAAGCACCTAAGGTTCAACAACAATGGGTGCAAAACAAAAGAGCTCCTGTTAAGAAAAGAGAACCGAAAGTGAACTTTGTTGGATCCACGGGTTCAGATAAACTTGAAACATTTCAGGATAAATCTAACATTGATTTTGTAAAACAAGTTAGAATTTTAAAACGAAATGATCAGAATAACTACACCCAACACACCAACGGAGGTGATTTAGGTCCAAGCATGTCTAGATCACAAAGTTCATTGTCTGGTTCTCCGTCTGATCATCAACATGTTTCTCCGAGGTTTGTAGAGCGGAGAATGTGTTTTGAGTGTGGCACAATTGGGCATATTGTAAGATACTGCCCATACCTGCAAAAGTTGAAGGCAAAAACAAGTGCTCCCCAAGAAACCAATTACCAAAAACGATCATTTTCCCCGAAACAAGACCCACGTGTCTTGAAAGAAAGGGAAAAGAAGTTAAAACAAAAGAATCAAAAGGTAATTGAAAAGGCCTTAAAATCAGAGGTCAAAGAAGAAAAACCTGTTCAAGCAAAACCTAAAACTGTAAAACCAGTAAATGCTAAAACAATTAATACAAATACTGGTAAAGGACAAACAGCTTGGAAACAAAAACAGGTAATTCAGTCAGGGGGAGCACCACAGGTTCTTTTTCCTAATCATCAAGTGATTGAAATCACTTTTCTTGATGATCAAGGACGACCCAAGTCCACAAAGGCTTGGGTCCCTCTCTCCAACTAATTTTTGAGTGAGTGTGTAGGATATTCCAGGAGGAACTTTCGATAGTCGTAAGATTGTTGATAGTGGAACATCCTTGCACAAAATAGGCAACAGAAGAAATTGCTGCCTTTGATGGAGAGAAAAAGTAAAGGGAAACAGAAATGTCTGTTGGAAGAGATTAAAAAGCTTCGACAAAATGAAAATCATTTCAAAATGTGAATGTTCAAGGCTTTGATCGGGTCCCCGGGATAGATTCAAATCAAAATGTACGCACCTGCAGCACGTCTGAAGTTCAACAATCTACAAGATGAACGTGCAGTGTACATTTCTTCGTGGTGTGATTGAAGAAAATGTGTTTGTTGAACAAACCAACCGGGTGTGCGGATGCCTTGCCATGGATTGAACAATCGCACACTACTTCTGAAAGAGAAAGACAAGACCTTCGCTGGTGCAATGTGGAAGACTAGCCGAAACCAAAGGTTTTTGATCTTGTTGCTGTGAAGAGATTTCAGTAGCTGCAAAATCGACCTTGAAATCCACACCGGGTGGATATCCAGTTTGGGAGAGCACTCAGATTCCTTGCAATGCACGGAGCAGTTGCAGGATACGGTTTTAAATTTCTAATCTCTCCTATACTTGTCGATATTTAAGCTGCTTTGTGAATTATTATCTCGTTCAGCACTCTTTGGCCAAACAATGTTGTCATGGTCCGCACCGCTTACCGACATGCCAACTGATATTTCCAAAATTCGCTACATCATTTCTGATTCAAATTTAATCTTGGTAAACGGTATTGAGGTAAAACGTGAGTTAACCAACATCGGGAAATCGTTTTTGTAAATATCTTTGTGTTTTTTTTTTAATTTATCATAGTTTGTTGATTTTAGGGGGAGTAAATCCAAATTAGAAAATCCAAAAACATCGAAAAATTTCAAAATCTCAAAAACAATAGAAAAACAAAAATGAGTTTCCTGGCGAGCAAAAGAGAAAATGATAGTACATCAGTGGTCTGTCTAAACCTCTTTAAACCTTAAATAAAAGATGATAAGCAGCATAAAGACCGAATATCTCAGAACCTCGGCAATCTCTCAAACGAAATTTCGGTACTAAGACCATATGCCAATGAATGGTTCCCACCTGGTCTTCAGTCGGATTTAAGTGTATATCACCCTGCACACTTTAAAATGATTGTGAGCCTACCGATTCCTATACTTGTCGATATTTAAGCTGCTTTGTGAATTATTATCTCGTTCAGCACTCTTTGGCCAAACAATGTTGTCATGGTCCGCACCGCTTACCGACATGCCAACTGATTTTTCCAAAATTCGCTACATCATTTCTGATTCAAATTTAATCTTGGTAAACGGTATTGAGGTAAAACGTGAGTTAACCAACATCGGGAAATCGTTTTTGTAAATATCTTTGTGTTTTTTTTTTTTAAATTTATCATAGTTTGTTGATTTTAGGGGGAGTAAATCCAAATTAGAAAATCCAAAAACATCGAAAAATTTCAAAATCTCAAAAACAATAGAAAAACAAAAATGAGTTTCCTGGCGAGCAAAAGAGAAAATGATAGTACATCAGTGGTCTGTCTAAACCTCTTTAAACCTTAAATGAAAAACGGTAAGCAGCTCTATATAAGATGTATCGGTAGGCTCACAATCATTTTAAAGTGTGCAGGGTGATATACACTTAAATCCGACTGAAGACCAGGTGGGAACCATTCATTGGCATATGGTCTTAGTACCGAAATTTCGTTTGAGAGATTGCCAAGGTTCTGAGATATTCGGTCTTTATGCTGCTTATCATCTGGGTATCATGGTTGTATCTTTTACCGAAAAATAACGGGGACGCAAGTCTAGATCTTCCATGATACTATACATACGTGTACATATTGCATACGACCTCAATAAGTGATCAACAATCACATGTCCAAACAAAATAAGTGATAATATATCACAAATTCTTTGCCGGTGTCAAGTTCGTCTCTCTGCTGTACGAAAGTACTGACCTGTTCACGGACTTGCTCCTGTGCCCTCATGCATATGAAAATCAAGTTCCTCATCAATAAGTGATTCTATCACATAGGGCTTGTTTTCAATCAAATAAGTGAGAATCTCACATCATATACGGTCAAACAGATGATAATCGGTATACTCACCGGTAAGATGAATCCTCGTGCATACCTTGATACGGGAATGTGTCGTGATGTGGATGAACACCGGTCGATAAGTATAAATTATACCTTAACGTATCCCCTCGCCATGATTACAAATGATAAGTTGAGCTTATGTGGACAACAATACCGATAATTGTTATAGGATGCTTATCTTAATGTTAACTAATTGAAAAACAAGAGCGTTTTGGCATGACCGTACACTGATATGATTCTCTTACCCTCGAAACTCGCAAAAAGAATGTCTGTAAATATTTATTTAATGTTTCCTGTTTATGCATCTTTGTATATATTTATTTATTGCTTTCCGTCTTTACATTTGAAAAATGAAAATTTCAAAAAGATTTTAGGTGTGTTTTAATTTAAACTTTATAAAATCCAAAAAGATTTTTCTTCTAGTTTATTTTTGATTGACCGATGTTGGAACTCGAGTCTATCCTACCCAAAATCCTGATCGTAAGCTGGAAAACAATTGCATCTTCATAAACAGTCGAAGTTAACGAGTTTTGAAAGTTAAAGGATTAAAATGAATATTTTTCTAAACTTTCAAACTGCTGTCGGTTGGTGTTTGATTGAGATTTGATCTCATATGTGTCGTTAGTTTAAATGTTAACTATATTCCAAGCGGTTGTTCTCATTATGCGTTTAGCTTTCTTGCATGTGCAGATGCTAAAGGCGAGGAGAACATGTTCGATGAAAAGCTTTGGAATGAAGACACGAAGTGGAGGCACTCAAAGGATAAAATGATCGAGTTGCCGTTGTCCCTTCATCAACACCACAAGGATCTGAAGAATTGACAAGTCAAAAGATTCACGAGCATGATTCAATGGAGAGTTCAATCTAAGGGGGAGTTTATTGACACACTACCTAAGTTAAAAGGGGAGTTTGTTGATACACTTTCTACTTACGACGCGTGAAGACTTTGAAGATCCTCCGACATGAAAGTCACAGAAGACGAACCATCACGAGTAGCGTCCAAGGGGGAGTTTGTTGATACACTTTGTGTGGACGCGACTCGGCTCGGTTCAACTCGGCCTTGAAGACTTGAAGACACGAAGATCGAGACAAAGCTACAGCCAAGGGGGAGTTTGTTGGTGCACTTGTGTCTGTACTTTGTCTGTATTTCGTCATAATACAAAACGATGTCTTTAATGTAAGGTTGATGTAAGTTTGACCAAGTCAACCATCCTCCTGGTTTGACTTGACCAAACAGTTAGAAAAATGTTGTAAGCTGGTTGTGTCGAAGGATGTGTCATCGAAGGATTGTTTTATATCCTTCGATGAGCTCGAAAGATGAACATTCGATAGATGAGTTCGAAACATAATCCTTCAATGGATGAACTCGAAGGATATCTCGAAGGATATCATCCTTCGAGGTATTTGTGAACCTTTCGATGGCTTTCTGGTCGACAGATGATCTTTCGATCAATCTGTCTGATCCTTCGACCA
This sequence comes from Helianthus tuberosus, assembly GCA_030545235.1. NCBI lineage: Eukaryota > Viridiplantae > Streptophyta > Magnoliopsida > Asterales > Asteraceae > Helianthus > Helianthus tuberosus. The sequence goes on along the minus strand of JARYGA010060380.1, from coordinate 5,393 downwards.
GACCTGCTGTGTCGGGTATAAATACCCATGTGTTATGTTCACTTTAGTAAGTTAGACACCAGAGAGAGAAGAGCACACACACGAGAGAACTTTGAGAGTTTGCAGAATACATCTGTGAACATTGGACTTGTAACCGAACCTTTCATACGCATTAATACAAGTGGTGTTAATCGTTGAATGTTGTGTGTTGTGTTTGTGCTTGTTCTCGTATAAAGTCTCGGTTGCATGCTAGCTTGGATTCCGCACTCGCTAGAGTGTTTGATATAACAAGGATAAGGTTTTATCTCATCCTCGAGAGGGACCTACAGTGTTTATTGGTGTGACTTCTTAATACCATTGCATACGATCATAACAACACTATATGATAAAACCAGTAGATGTACATCCATTAATTTAAGTTTAAAAGTAATACAACATAATTGTCTGAAATGTCGATACCAAATTCAAATTACAACCCATAACATGTTTTAAGGAGTTCAGAAAGACTCAACAAAAGATTTTAACAAACCCGAGTTCAGGACCACGTATCTCGTCCAGGATTAAGATACGTTTCCTAAGCCCTATTGACTTGGATGACATCTTTATTCACAACGCAACTTAAAACTTTCAACGCCCGCCAGATCCATTACTAATTTCCTGAAATACATGTAATTTGAAAACATCAACAAAAGTTGAGCGAGTTCTTGTGTTCGTTTATGTGTATGTATAAACCTTTGAAAACATCGTAAGTATGTATGTAAGTCCCTGGTATGTAGCAATAACGAAAAAGAGATCACCAATGGTTTGCAAGGCCATTGATATGTGTGAAGTGGTGCAGGAAGACTCAAACCTAGCAGATTTCGTCGGTAAGACATAGTCACTTCATGGTCCACTCAGCGGACTCAAGAGTGGGGCTCGCTACACCCGAATAGATCTATCACTCATGTCCCTCGGTCCTACGACGAGGATTAATGGCCTTTAGTAGCCGCCTACCCACTCACATGATCTAACGATGTATGAAACGTCCCTCCTTAAGCTAACCATACCATGTATAAAAATGTCTGTATAATTGTAACTTGTATTTCACCCCGAAGTATAAAACTGAAAACAGTTAAAAGAAAAGGGGGACATGAACTCACAGTATTGCGTCTTCTGTGCTCGTAACTCAAGTCTCTTCAGCAAACACGACTCCCTACAATGTACTATGGTCTATTAGACGAACGGGCCGTGCCTTGCCTTTGTATTTACGTTTTTGAGTTACGTTTCTGATGTTATCCCAAGTTGTATAATTATTTGTCGAAATAATTATTATTTCAACTTAAATTATATTTAGTTTTGGAATAGTTGTTTAATCCATATCTTTGGTATTAATACTTCTCAAGTATTTTAGCTTCGTATTTCCTTCCCAAGGATGGGGTATCTCATACATGTACTTGTATTATTCTATTTGTAATTTCCGAATCAATCTATTTCCAAGACTCACTCTAGAAAATATATTTATAAACTCATTTTGTCCCACAATAATGTGTTGTCCCGAAAATATATATATTTCTCCAAAATAATATATTTTCACTTTGTCCAAAGATAATATATACCAAAATATATAAGTAACGGTATTGTTTTTGGATAATAAATTTCACGGTACTTTGTTAAGTTATATAATATAACCATTTCACCGAGTATGCAAATACTCACACAAGTGTCTTAGTATGTATATATATTCTAAATATATATGTTTACCCATTTTTATGTGCAGAACCTACCTCCGATACTTTCTATTTTGTTACAAAAATTATGGCGAGGTTTAAATTTGAAAAACATAGTTCAAAACGTACTTGCAACACTTGTTAGAAAATATTTTCTAAGTGTTGAAATTTTTAGAAAATTTCGCCATAGTCTCCTTTGTAAATGGAGGTGCCCATGCTAAATAGCATATCATTTTCTTTAACATATAACACGTTAGATCGTTCTCAAATAACCAACCTGACATTTAGACATGCAAAATACTACTTATATCATTTCAGTTTTAATATACAAAACTGGGCTGTTTTCGGGCATTTTAATAAAATAGTTATCTTATTCCAAAAATTCCCAAATTTTTACAAATGTCTTATACGATCCAAATATTATTGTGTAAAAATATCGGGGTCCAGTTCATTACCAATATTTTATAAAAAATTATTTACCGGACTGCAATCAGATTTATCACTTTCTGACTGCAGTCTACGAAATAATTCATCTAAAATTTATCGTAAGTCCGTTTGACGAAATTCCAGTGGAAGAATTACTAAGACATCAGTGGTCATCTACAGTACAATTTTCATGAGCTGATTCAACATAGATTTCAAGTTATGACTAAAAACATATCACCCATTTACTGCAGTAAAAACTCAGCTTTAGCTGCTGTTACAAAACGGGTCTTTAAAAATAGTAAACGACCTCAAAAAAATACGATTCCAGTTCCATTTGCTTCGTTTTTCGAAAATACATAATTTAGACTTCAGAAAATCAATTTTTTGATTTATAATGGTCTGGTTACAGCCAGTTGAATTTGGCTGGAAACTTTACTCAACATGCTTTTTATAGTCTAAATGCCACTAAAATGTACACATACGATTACCATTCATTCTAATAACGATTTATATCATAACGTAAGTCATTTACAGCAGATTATCGTTTATATATCTCATATTTATCATGTATTACCATCTCTCATCTCATGATTTTTATGCAAAGCTTTGTGTTCATGTTTTTGGTTCTTGTTCTTTAGTGTTTTAAACATACTTATCATACTACAACTTTTAACCATAAAAATAAGATGATCAAGAGTTAAACAAGAACTTACTACTAGCACAAAGGCTAGGGATGATCTCTAGTGAGAAAGATGAAGAAAATGATGGTGAAAAGCAAGAAATAAAGCTCCTTGAAGTTCCACAAGTTGCAAGCTCCCTTGAATCACCTTCTAGTCTTGAATGAAGTTCAAAAATGGATGAAGATGGTGATGATATGGTGGTGGTGGTGGCGGTTATAGTGAACCAAAAGGGAGAGGGGGAGATGTGTAAGATGTGTGAGTGAATATTGTGTGAAGATATGATGGAATGATGAAGATGTGAAGGATCTTATACACCATACCTTCAATCATATCTTTCTAATATTTTGTTCATCAAAGCAGGAAAAGATCTAAACCAAATATTAGCATGAAATCTTGGTGGGGTCCCATACATGGGCCGTAAATATACATGGGGGGGGGGGGGTTAGATGTAATATTTTGATGGAAGTTGGTAATTATTAGTCATATTCCAAGTACATGGTCACATATGATAGTTAGTGGGTATTTTAGTGGGTGTTTGGGGATCATGACTAGCCAAGAAATATTAAAACAATGTGTTTGGTAAAAATTTGGTGTCCCGGGTAATGTCCGGTTATTCGGTTAGATACCGTTTCGTTAAAGTGCTTAATTATTCCTTATAATGCCTTTTATATATCCTTTTGTGTCACAATTAATTCCCGGCACTTAGGGAAGCATACAGGACCATTCTGCCAAAATTTTGGCACATTACTAGCATATTAAATGCTGAATTTCTGATAAATAATGCAGAATTCTGCATTATTAGTGGGTTTTAGGCACTTCTCGGCACTTTAACTATCACCTAGTGACGCAGTTTTATGGTCCTCACTTCCCCACAGACCATACTGGTGTAGTACTTTGTCCCTGGCCCATACTGGGTCTCAAAACATTAGCTGTCTATGTACTGTCACTGTCAGTATATTTCTGAGTTATCCGCTCACTGTGCTAACCGTGCTTTGTGCATCAAGGATGTCACTATAGTTTGTGTATAATAAATGGAGTGACTGTATGAAATATGATGCATACGTATGTATGATACAAAAATCATAAAGCAGTTTAAATTTTCAGTTGTAATCAAGCACAGTCATTAAGCACATAATTAAAATTAATTAATTGTACGGATTCCTGAAATTTTGAGGGTTGTCACATTCTCCCCCCGTTAAGAAAATTTCGTCCTCGAAATTTGTACTACCTCAACTCCTTAGGGTTTCATTATGCGTGTATGTATATGAATAATACCAAGGTAGATAATCACTAAACCGAATCAAACTTTATTCACATCGGGTGAGTCCAGGAATATATAACAGCACGAATCCAATGGTTAAAAGGTATGTGCTTTTAGCATTTGGTGTCGAAGGTACAAGACGTATCGACGTATAGTCTAGTGTAATCCAGTTACAGGGGTTCCACAAGAGAGGAGTTTTGTCTATTAGGATACTCAGACAGTCGGTCACAATATGCCAACGAGTTTTCACAACCATCGCATCCGCTATATGAACTCAAAATCAACAACTCAAAAGTAATAGTAAAGTGATCTGTCAACCTCCCGAATAAATGAATGGTAAGGTTTAGTGTGTTGACATTCTTAAGTTTCGAAAGTGCATCGAATGGAATACAAGCGAATCGGGTGTATCACTGTCTTGATTCGTAATTGCATGAGAGATGTTTAAATGACAAGTTGACAAAAGTATATTAAGTTTGAAAAAGCTTCCAGCAATCATTAGGCACTCGATTAAACTTCAGCACTGCTTATCATCCTCAGACGGATGGTCAAAGCGAACGTACAATTCAAACGCTGGAGGATATGTTAAGAGCTTGTGTTATTGATTTAGGTGGAAGTTGGGATGATCATCTTCCGTTGATTGAATTTTCATATAATAATAGCTATCATTCGAGCATTCAAGCTGCACCTTTCGAAGCTTTGAAGGAAGTGCAGAACGCCCGTTTGTTGGGCGGAAGTTGGAGATGTCCAACTAACAGGACCTGATATAGTCCTGGAGACGACGGATAAGATTGTGCAAATACGTGATCATCTCAAAGCTGCCAGGGATAGGCAGAAAAGCTACGCAGATAAAAGGCGTAAACCTCCGAAATTCGAGGTAGGTGACAAAGTACTACTTAAGGTATCACCCTGGAAAGGGGTAATGCGTTTTGGCAAGAAAGGAAAGTTAAGCCCAAGATACATAGGACCATTCGAGATCATCAAATGTATCGGAACAGTGGCTTACAAGTTAAACTTGCCTGAAGAGCTCAGTGGAATTCATAATGTGTTCCACATCTGCAACTTGAAGAAGTGTCCGGCTGATGAATCGCTAGCCATGTCACATAAGGATGTGCATATAGATGATAGCTTGAAATTTGTTGAAAAACCTGTACCGATCGAGGATCGACAGGTTAAGAAGCTTCGAAAGAAGCATGTACCGATTGTGAAGGTTAAATGGGATGCCCGTAGAGGTCTTGAGTACACGTGGGTGGTTGAGTCCACAATGAAACAGAAGTACCCTCATTTATTTCAGTAAATCTCGAGGTCGAGATTTCTTTTAAGGGGTGAGGATGTAACACCTCG
>JARYGA010060379.1:46834-116438 GCA_030545235.1 Helianthus tuberosus | reverse complement strand
CAAAGAACTTAGGAAATGTTCAACATTTCGTTTATTTTATTTTAATCTCATTATTTGCTTTGTCTTATATATTTGTTGTGCAACTTGTTTAATTTTTGACAGGATCATTATGCCGCCACGAATGAGAGGTCGAGGAGGATTCGCTACATCGCACGACCATGAGGCAGGACCCTCACACAGACGAGCTCCGTCAGCTACGCACCACACTGCAGCCAATGATCTTTGGGGATCATTCGCCGAGCCGGCTAGACGCTCGGTGTCTATGAGCACTTCACCATCACTACCCCAATCATTTGGGCCCCACTCGGAGAATGGGCCCCATGGTTCTCATGGATCTTACATACCGCTCCATCAGTCACCTCACCAGTACCCAGCACCAGTTTACCAGGGTCTGTATAACCCTGATGCTTTTGTGGATGAGCCAGTGGGTCATAACCCACTAGGACTGGAGGACCACTTTCCTGGTGATCACGAGATGGAAGTTGATGAAGACACGGACCCTTCACTGCCACCGTCAGGTACACCCAACCATCCCATCGAGATATCGGATGGGTCGCCATTTAGGGGATCACCCTACAATGGTGTGGACAGCTTTCAGGAGAGATTTAAGCAGTACGATTGGTATTACACCCCCAGCCGCCACAACTCTCCGATGCTCCAGTCTCGCCATGGTTCGCCGGTGCACTCGCAGCACCACTCTCAGCAGCAGCAGCTTCAGCAGCAGCCGCCTCTACAGCAGGACCTATCTGAGGCCCTATGGCGTGACGTGATCACTCCGTCACCACCGCCGCCACCAGTTTTGCCTCCTCCGCCTCAGAGGCCAAGGAGGAATGCCCGCATGTCTATGCGCGGAGGGATTCGCATAGGCACCCCTCCACATGTTGGTAGCAGCCGCTACACGCCTCTTCCCGAGGAGTCCGAGACGGGGGAGTCTCAGCATCCCGTATCGGAGGTCACTTCAGTACCGATCCCGCCTCTGCCGCCGCAGAACTATGGAGAGCCGATTCCGGCTTATGCCAGCGCAGCTCAGTTTAACCCGTTCGAGCAGGTTTTCCCTCAGGGTTACGATTACACAGGAGACCCTTATTGGCAAGCTGCAAACTACAGCTCGCTTCCACCTAGTGGTCCATTTGGAGACACTTGGGCTGCTGGGCAATCTACTTTTGGTTACCCTCCGGGTTACCAGCAGCCACAGCCGCCGCAGCCGCAGCAGTACCAGCCACCGCCACCGGCGCCTATGATGTCGCCGCCGCAGGTTCAAGAAATCCTGCATGGGATTAACAGCATGCGACGCGAGTTGCAACACGAGATGCGAGCTGATCGCCGACGCAACAGTGGCATGTTCAAGAAGGTGTTTGACTTACTCAAGGGTAAGAGTAAGAAGGATCATTGAATCCTTTGATTGTTATCTCATTACTCATGTCCCTGCGTGGACATCTTTTCCCGTACTCTACCCCTGCGTGGGTATATTTCCCTTATTCTACCCCTGCGAGGGTATGTCGTCCTGTTAACCCCTGCGTGGGTTTGTTTTATTTCATTTGTCGTTGATTGTTAGTTGTTTAGCCCCTGCGCGGGCATGTTATTCATGTTATTTGAATTAAAGTCCCGTTAGGGCAAAGATGTACTAGTACTTTATTTGAAATTTGAAATGGTTAATTTGAATTTCTCATTTTATTTATGTACATGAATTTAATATTTAAATAATGGAAAATATAAATTTTTATTTGATTTGCCATTTTATAAGAATCTTAGTAAGGTATAACCTAGCTTGAATGCCTTATTAACAGGCCTGGCCGTGACGGTAAAACCTGGTTGAAAAGATTCAACTCCCTGTTAACATCTGAAAACATGTTAACATTCCGGGCTAAGCGTGATCTGTAGAATCACACAAGCCACCCTTTTTAATAAATTATCTACAGATTATATCTGTACACAAGTCTGTTTATGACTTGATACCTACGGGTTATAACTATGTTATATAGTGGCAGTTGTAGTTTATGACTCCCTGCCTAGTAAAGGGTTATTTGTTTAATTATACAATTTATAATCCTATAAAAATCTAAATTTATAATTTAGTAATTGTCCGTTGTGACTGGGCCTATGGTGCCGATATATATATTTTCATTCCTTGATTGCTAATAAGAGCCTGAATGAAATTTATTAACTGCTAAGGTTCTTGATACCATGGTTAATAAATCGTCTAGAACGATAATACTGTTAGGTTCTAAATAGACCTTGTCCTTTATGGTAGCTTAAAGCTACAATGGCCAAATCGGAGGAGACCAACAGTCATTCTGGGGAACACTCAGATAATGCAAAGATTCACGTCACCGGTGCAGAGTTGCAAGCACTGATAGATAACGCTGTTGCCAAAGCTATGGACAGGCAATTCAGGGAATCTAGTGGTACTCGGAGTAGGACCCGAACAGAACCGCACGCAAAGCCCAAGACTCATTCTGAGGCTCATAGTAAGCCACCTTCTAAAAAGAGTGAGCCGAAGAAAGCTGAGGATGATAATCACTCCTCCAACCACAGCAGCATCCCAAAGCAAGAAGTTAAGATGAACCATAATACGCACAGCAGGTCCTGTACGTACAAATACTTCGTATCTTGCAAGCCCAGAGATTTCACTGGGGAAAAGGGAGCCGTCGATTGTATGACGTGGATTGATGAGATGGATACTGTGGTCGATATCAGCGGGTGTGCTGATAGGGATGTTGTGAAGTACGCGTCCCAGTCGTTCAAGGGAGACGCGTTAGCATGGTGGAAGTCGCTTCTACAAGCTACTGGAAAGACCGCTCTGTATAGCATGACTTGGGATCAGTTTGTAGCACTGACCAAGGAGAATTTCTGTCCGCAGCATGAGGTCGAGAGAATTGAATCGGATTTTGTGTCTCTAGTTATGAAGAATCTCGATTGTCAAGCGTATCTTACTACGTTCAACACCTTATCCCGGTTAGTGCCTTATCTGGTGACCCCGGAGCCGCGTAGGATTGCTCGATTTATTGGGGGTCTGGCACCGGAGATAAAGGCAAGCGTCAAGGCTTCAAGGCCTACTACATTTAGATCAGTAGCTGATCTATCCCTCTCCCTCACTCAAGATGTCGTCAGACTAAGAGCTATGAAGAGCTCGGAGGAAAACAAAAGGAAACGTGAGGATGACACCTCACGAAGATCTGAGAAACGACACAAGGGAAACAACGACCATAGGAAAGGGTCGGGGTTCAAGAAAGGGGATCAGTCGGGTGAGAAACCCAGATGCAAGGTTTGTAAGAGGCATCATTTTGGGAGATGCAGGCAGGAGTCTAAGTCCCAGTCTTTCGAGAAACGTTGTGGGATCTGCAAGTCCACAGATCATAGAGCTGTGGATTGCAAGAAAATGAAGGATGCAACTTGTTTCGGTTGCAACGAGAAAGGGCATATTCGGCCCAACTGCCCAAAGAATGCGAAGAAAGCAGATGATGGGAAGAAGACTAATGCGAGAGTCTTCAGAATGGACGCTAAGGAAGCAATCCTTGACGACAACGTCATTACCGGTACGTTTCTTGTAAATGATGTTTTTGCTAGAGTCTTGTTTGATTCAGGAGCCGATAAGTCGTTTGTAGATGATAAGTTTTGTAAACTGTTGAACCTTCCTGTTAAAACCTTAAGTGTGAAATATGAGGTGGAATTAGCCGATGGAACCATAGAAACCGCCTCGACTGTTCTAGATGGATGTGTTATATCCATTAGGAATCATTCTTTCCCGTTATCCTTGCTTCCCTTTAAGCTAGCTGGATTCGACATAGTGATAGGCATGGATTGGTTGTCGAGTAACCAAGCCCAGATTCTGTGCAATAGAAAGCAAGTGGTAGTGAAAACTCCGTCTGGTGAGTCACTCACTATCCAAGGAGATACCCAGCATGGATTGCCCGAGCAAGTGTCCATGCTCAAGGCATCCAGATGCATGCAAAAGGGTTGTGTCATTTATATGGCGCAAGTTACTATTGATGAGCCTAAGCCGAAGATCGAAGACATCCCTGTCATATCGGAATACCCAGAAGTTTTCCCTGAAGAACTACCTGGTTTACCACCAGATAGGCAAGTAGAATTCCGAATCGACATTATTCCGGGTGCAGCACCAGTGGCGAGAGCACCATATAGATTGGCACCAACGGAGATGAAGGAGTTGAGGACGCAGTTGGATGATCTATTAGCTAAAGGTTTTATTAGACCTAGCTCATCTCCTTGGGGAGCGCCAATCTTGTTCGTTAAAAAGAAGGATGGGTCGATGCGTCTGTGCATCGATTATCGTGAGCTTAACAAGGTCACTATCAAGAATAGATATCCGTTACCCAGGATCGACGATCTGTTCGACCAGTTACAAGGGGCAAGCTACTTTTCAAAGATCGACTTGAGGTCAGGATATCATCAGTTGAAGGTCAAGGATGATGATGTACACAAAACAGCGTTTAGGACTCGTTATGGACATTACGAGTTCCTAGTGATGCCTTTTGGGCTCACCAACGCACCAGCCGCGTTTATGGATCTCATGAACCGCGTCTGCAAGCCTTATCTAGATAAATTCGTTATAGTCTTTATTGACGACATCCTTATCTACTCAAAGAACAAGGCTGACCACGAGAAACACCTTCGATGTATTCTCAAACTCCTACACCAAGAGAAACTCTACGCCAAATTCTCGAAGTGCGAGTTTTGGCTTCGAGAAGTCCAATTCCTTGGACATGTAGTGAGCGAGCGTGGTATCCAAGTGGATCCCGCCAAAGTAGAAGCAGTGATGAATTGGCAAGAGCCAAAGACGCCTACTGAAATTCGTAGCTTCCTGGGATTAGCAGGATACTATAGGCGATTCATTGAAAACTTTTCAAGGATTGCTGCGCCCCTTACTGCATTGACACGCAAGAAGGTTAAATTTGATTGGGGCTCTAAGCAGCAGGAATCCTTCGACGTTCTGAAGAAAAAGTTAAGTAATGCTCCAGTGCTAACACTGCCCGATGGTATGGAAGAATTTGTGGTGTACTGTGATGCATCACACACTGGTATGGGCTGTGTACTCATGCAAAGAGGCAAGGTCATTTCCTACGCTTCACGACAACTAAAGATACACGAGAAGAACTACACCACCCATGACTTGGAATTGGGTGCTGTTGTATTTGCATTGAAGCTATGGAGGCATTACCTGTATGGAACCAAGTGTGTGATCTATTCAGATCACAAGAGCCTTCAACATTTGTTTAATCAGAAGGACTTAAACATGCGACAAAGGCGATGGATGGAAACTCTGAATGATTATGATTGTGAAATAAAGTACCATCCAGGCAAGGCAAATGTAGTTGCTGACGCCTTGAGTAGAAAAGAAAGGATTAAGCCTATAAGAATCAATGCTAAGCGCATTGAAATCAAGAATGATTTGAACAAAAGGATATTAGCTGCACAGAAGGAAGCTGTGCTGGAAGCGAATTATCCTGAAGAAAAACTGGGAGTAACTGAAGAACAGTTATCCCATGACAAGGACGGAATGCTTAGACTAAATGGAAGAATATGGGTTCCAATTTTTGGAGGACTTCGGGATGTTATCCTCCAGGAAGCCCACAGTTCCAAATATTCTGTTCATCCTGGAGCAGACAAGATGTACCAGGATTTGAAAGCAAACTACTGGTGGATTGGGTTGAAAAAGTCCGTAGCTGCGTATGTGTCTAAATGTTTGACTTGTGCGCAAGTCAAAGCTGAGCACCAGAAGCCGTCAGGTTTGTTACAACAACCTGAAATTCCCACATGGAAATGGGAAATGGTGACGATGGATTTCATCACCAAGTTACCAAAGACGAGAAAAGGAAATGATACAATATGGGTCATAGTTGATAGACTGACGAAGTCAGCACACTTCCTACCCATCAAGGAGACTTATAGCTCCGATATGTTAGCCCAATTATACGTTGATAAGATTGTAGCTTTGCACGGTATACCTGTGTCTATTATCTCGGATAGAGATACTAGATACACGTCACATTTTTGGAAGAGCTTCCAACAAGCTTTGGGCACACGTTTGAATTTTAGTACGGCCTATCATCCACAGACTGACGGTCAGAGCGAGCGTACTATTCAAACGCTGGAAGACATGCTACGCGCATGTGCAATAGACTTAGGTGGTAGTTGGGACAAGAACCTACCACTAATTGAATTCTCCTACAACAATAGCTACCACACCAGCATAAAAGCTGCGCCTTTTGAGGCCTTATACGGTAGAAAGTGTAGATCACCCATTTGTTGGGCGGAAGTTGGAGAGGTCCAACTGTCAGGACCAGAAATTGTTTTTGAGACAACGGATAAGATCGTCCAGATTCGCGATCGTTTGAAAGCTGCCAGAGATAGGCAGAAAAGTTATGCGGATCCAAGTCGTAAGGATTTTCACTTCGAAGTGGGTGAAAAAGTCCTACTTAAAGTGTCGCCCTGGAAAGGAGTGATGCGATTTGGGAAGAAAGGCAAACTAAGCCCGAGATACATAGGACCTTTCGAGGTTATCGAACGTGTCGGGTCAGTTGCCTATAAGTTGAACTTACCAGAAGAGCTCAGTGGAATTCACAATGTGTTCCACATCTGCAATCTAAAGAAGTGTTCCGCTGACGAACCACATGTCATGCCACATACAGATGTGCAAATAGACGCAAGCTTAAAATTTGTGGAAAAGCCATTATCAATTGAAGATCGACAGGTAAAGAAGCTTCGAAGGAAGCACGTGCCTATTGTTAAGGTCAAGTGGGATGCCCGTAGAGGTCCCGAATACACGTGGGAAGTGGAATCCACGATGAAAGAAAAATATCCCCATTTGTTTGAATAAATCTCGGGGTCGAGATTTCTTTTAAGGGGGTGAGGATGTAACACCTCGAAAAATTTCGTCCAATAATGTCTTGACACGTGTCATAAGGTTCCGGTATGTGAAAACATACTTTAGGAGGACTAAAAGTGACAAACAGTGAAAACTATGGAACGTAAGGGTCCAAAGTGTCAACAATGGATAAATAGGCTCTATGATAACCCTACATAATGTTTATAACCTTAAACGGATGGTTCATGGATCATACGACGCGGAAATTGCACAAAAGTGAAGTATTGCAAACTATAGGGGCCAAAAGTGTCAACATGTTTAATTTATACCTCTGAGTGAACTTTTGGCAGACCCGAAGCTTTGTAAAGCTAAAACATACTCACTAGAATATGTGGTAAAAATTTCATGAAGTTTCGTTATCGTATGAGAAAGTTATGGCCAAAACCGTAACTATAGGGGCTAAAAGTGTCAACATGTAGAATTTATACCTCTGAGTGATCTTTTGGCAGACCCGAAGCTTTTTAAAGCTAAAATATACCCACTAGAATATGTGGTAAAAATTTCATGAAGTTTCGTTATCACATGAGAAAGTTATGGCCAAAACCGTACTTGAGGGGTTAAAAGCGTCAACGTCAAATTTTATGGCTTTTCGGGCGAGCGCAAAGTTAAACGAGGACATTACCATGTTGGTAAATGTCCAAGGGTTCTTAAAAACCAGATTCGGGGGTTTACGAGTCAAGATTCATGGCCAAATCATCGCAACCAAAGTACAGGGACCAAAACTGCAACAAATGGGCAAACTTTGGAGCTGCCAATAAACCCAGGTGCAGAATCCGCGAACAGCAGCGATTTGGGTCCGAAATTAAGTGGGTAACAGCTGTTTTCACCTCCCAAAAGATCGAATAACATTGCATGCATGCCTAGGCCACAGTAACCCCTTGCAAACACCAACAATTCAGCTTTAAATCTGATCCAAAGCTCATTTTACTAAACACTTGTGTTGTGAACAAGAACTTCCAAACTTGCAAAAGCTCTCAAGCATCTCTGAAGCATTTCTGGACATCAAGGCCGATTTCTAGTGTTAGCTTAACATCAATAGGACCTTGGTAAGCTTCTAATTCGATCTCCAATCCGTTCTTGCTTTGATTATTGCTAAAAGTCAAACTGTTTGTTCATAAGCTTTGACTTTCTGATTAAACAAGTTTCAATCAGTCATTTCTCGAATTGAAACCTGATATATGTTGGTATTTATGTGGGAAACAAACCCTCTAAAGGGTGTTATCTGAATCCCACTACATGCATGCTAATTGTCGAGTCAAACGTGATTCTAAAAAGTCAACAGAAGTGATTTTTGAGAAAAATAGCTTAAATGGTAAAATAAATGACATGCAATCTGTTTGATCTTCATAGATAGCTTTATTATGAATATAAGAATGTATTTTATCATCATCAACTCGACAATCTTTACTATAGATACGAATCGGAACCGAAAGTCCTATAAAACGACTATTTCGTAGACTATCGATTCGGATTCGTACATGCATGTTCGAGATCTGTATTGGAAAGTATTTTTGACCATTTTTATTTTGGTTAAACTTTCTGGAATTTTTGTTGATTGAGTCTATGCTTAGCCGATTAAATTGCATGTTTCCGATTATGCTTAAAAGTTGACTATTTTGCCCTTTTTGATATAAAACGTGATTTTTGGAAAAGTGAAAGGATAGAAATCTTTATTTCTAATATATAAACTTGCACCGAAAATTTCGGATCAGTTGGTGGTCCAGATTGTGAGTTATGGCCATTAGCGTAAAACTATGTTCTTAATTTACATAAACGGCCCTTTTCGCATATGACCTATTTCTGGCCACGTTTTGGTATAAAACTTTTTACCAACTGATGTATTATAATATTCTGGGAATTTTGATGATTTTTAATAAATTTTTGGCTGAACGGATCCTAGATCGCCTAGTTATTTCGGGTTATGTCGGTTTTGACCGTTTAAGCCATAAAAATGAGTTTTACACATCCTTTTGACCCGAAACCTTTTTCTACTGATTTTAAATGTTAAATAAATTATTTTGAGCCTTCTGGAAATATAAAAATCTCAGCTTTCATATATAAACCCGGAAACGGCTCTAAATCGCATATTTAGCGTTTTAAGCGCATAGTAAGCGTTATACTTGTTTTAAACATGTAAGACTTATACCTACTGATGTAATTAGCATATTTTCATATAATAACAGTAAGTATAAGTATATGATCTCAGATTTCCAGTTTTGGCATTTTTAGCCCTTGTGAATTTACTAAAATACCCCTACGGTGCATAGTTTGATTTTAAATGATAAATTTGATATATGGGTCATACCCTACTGATATAATATGTTAAATAAGGTATATTTACTGTATGAACCTGACCCAAAACTCAGATTTCTAATTTGACTCTTTTATAATCTTTTAAAAAGACCAAAATGCCCTTCTAAGGCATAAATTGAGTTTAAAATTATTCCGGGAAATATAGAACATAACTTACTGATATTATATCATATTTAAAGCATATTATATCAGGGAACTTGCATTTGAATCATTTGTCTACCCGTATCGCCCTTTTTGCGTTCGGTTCGGTTTACGTAACTAGTTTGCGTAAATTGACCGAAACGGGTCAAACGATATCATTTTTATTTCAAAATCCAGCATGTATTTAGTATACCCATATTATACAAGTATTCAAACTTGCCGGGTCTAAATCACATTCTATCCGGTCTTTCGCTTAATCGTGCGTAAACCGTATCATTCTTAAAACTAACCGGTCAAAGCTTAGGCTTAAATAAAAGACCCGTTAGGAATCTAATAGGTTAATTATAAACCTTTGTTCCAGATTAGGAGGCCCAGTAAAAGCTACCACACTTACCGTTTGTGTTACATACTTGCTCAGGTAAATACATTTTGACTTATTTTCCCTATACGGGCTTGGGGTACGGTATTTAAAATACCGCTTGATCGGGCGCACAAGTCCTGCTCCTTATGGGTGTACAGTCTTGAATAGCTTGTGCGACTTCGTTTAAACAGTCTTGTCTTACTTCAGGCTTTGGGGGGTTGTTGACCGTGTCCCGGATATCCTTGGCATTATCTTACGAGATGGCCACGACCAGAGCACGGGGTGTAGGCGTACACTCGGCGTGCATAACTCTTTAATGTGGTGTGTCATTTAATTCTTAGCCCGGACAGCAGATCCCGGGCCACCAAAGATACGAGTGCATGTAAATCGTTCACAAGTTTATATTATATAATTATCCCAAGTTAATAAAAATATTTATGCCTTGTGCATTTAAATCAATTTTCAATCATTTTCAAAATGAGTCAGTCGATTTGTATTTACCAGTGTAAACTGACGTATTTTTCCCAAAAGGTTAAGTGCAGGTACTATACGAAAATAGGCTGGCTGTTTCCTAAGAGCGTCCACTATAGTCTCGCAAGCTCGGACGACAAATATCTGTTGAACAATATTTTATCTTATTTGTATTTGATCCGCCTGTGGATCCGTTTCAACTACTGTGATATTTATTATTGCAATTTATTTAAGAGTTGAAATGTATCTATTCTGCTTCCGCTGTGCATTATTATATTGTGTTGATTGTCTATGACGATGCCAACTACGTCACTGTACCCCACACCGGGCCCACCGGTGACACGTGGAAATCGGGGTGTGACAGGTTGGTATCAGAGCCAACGCTGAGTGAATTAAACACTATCCTAATGTGTTTAATCTCAGTTACACAATTGCACATTCCTCGATTTTCGAGTCTAGACAAAGAACTTAGGAAATGTTCAACATTTCGTTTATTTTATTTTAATCTCATTATTTGCTTTGTCTTATATATTTGTTGTGCAACTTGTTTAATTTTTGACAGGATCATTATGCCGCCACGAATGAGAGGTCGAGGAGGATTCGCTACATCGCACGACCATGAGGCAGGACCCTCACACAGACGAGCTCCGTCAGCTACGCACCACACTGCAGCCAATGATCTTTGGGGATCATTCGCCGAGCCGGCTAGACGCTCGGTGTCTATGAGCACTTCACCATCACTACCCCAATCATTTGGGCCCCACTCGGAGAATGGGCCCCATGGTTCTCATGGATCTTACATACCGCTCCATCAGTCACCTCACTAGTACCCAGCACCAGTTTACCAGGGTCTGTATAACCCTGATGCTTTTGTGGATGAGCCAGTGGGTCATAACCCACTAGGACTGGAGGACCACTTTCCTGGTGATCACGAGATGGAAGTTGATGAAGACACGGACCCTTCACTGCCACCGTCAGGTACACCCAACCATCCCATCGAGATATCGGATGGGTCGCCATTTAGGGGATCACCCTACAATGGTGTGGACAGCTTTCAGGAGAGATTTAAGCAGTACGATTGGTATTACACCCCCAGCCGCCACAACTCTCCGATGCTCCAGTCTCGCCATGGTTCGCCGGTGCACTCGCAGCACCACTCTCAGCAGCAGCAGCTTCAGCAGCAGCCGCCTCTACAGCAGGACCTATCTGAGGCCCTATGGCGTGACGTGATCACTCCGTCACCACCGCCGCCACCAGTTTTGCCTCCTCCGCCTCAGAGGCCAAGGAGGAATGCCCGCATGTCTATGCGCGGAGGGATTCGCATAGGCACCCCTCCACATGTTGGTAGCAGCCGCTACACGCCTCTTCCCGAGGAGTCCGAGACGGGGGAGTCTCAGCATCCCGTATCGGAGGTCACTTCAGTACCGATCCCGCCTCTGCCGCCGCAGAACTATGGAGAGCCGATTCCGGCTTATGCCAGCGCAGCTCAGTTTAACCCGTTCGAGCAGGTTTTCCCTCAGGGTTACGATTACACAGGAGACCCTTATTGGCAAGCTGCAAACTACAGCTCGCTTCCACCTAGTGGTCCATTTGGAGACACTTGGGCTGCTGGGCAATCTACTTTTGGTTACCCTCCGGGTTACCAGCAGCCACAGCCGCCGCAGCCGCAGCAGTACCAGCCACCGCCACCGGCGCCTATGATGTCGCCGCCGCAGGTTCAAGAAATCCTGCATGGGATTAACAGCATGCGACGCGAGTTGCAACACGAGATGCGAGCTGATCGCCGACGCAACAGTGGCATGTTCAAGAAGGTGTTTGACTTACTCAAGGGTAAGAGTAAGAAGGATCATTGAATCCTTTGATTGTTATCTCATTACTCATGTCCCTGCGTGGACATCTTTTCCCGTACTCTACCCCTGCGTGGGTATATTTCCCTTATTCTACCCCTGCGAGGGTATGTCGTCCTGTTAACCCCTGCGTGGGTTTGTTTTATTTCATTTGTCGTTGATTGTTAGTTGTTTAGCCCCTGCGCGGGCATGTTATTCATGTTATTTGAATTAAAGTCCCGTTAGGGCAAAGATGTACTAGTACTTTATTTGAAATTTGAAATGGTTAA
Source organism: Helianthus tuberosus (assembly GCA_030545235.1). NCBI lineage: Eukaryota > Viridiplantae > Streptophyta > Magnoliopsida > Asterales > Asteraceae > Helianthus > Helianthus tuberosus. Next base: position 104,150 of record JARYGA010060379.1, on the reverse strand, counting down.
TTTGAATTTCTCATTTTATTTATGTACATGAATTTAATATTTAAATAATGGAAAATATAAATTTTTATTTGATTTGCCATTTTATAAGAATCTTAGTAAGGTATAACCTAGCTTGAATGCCTTATTAACAGGCCTGGCCGTGACGGTAAAACCTGGTTGAAAAGATTCAACTCCCTGTTAACATCTGAAAACATGTTAACATTCCGGGCTAAGCGTGATCTGTAGAATCACACAAGCCACCCTTTTTAATAAATTATCTACAGATTATATCTGTACACAAGTCTGTTTATGACTTGATACCTACGGGTTATAACTATGTTATATAGTGGCAGTTGTAGTTTATGACTCCCTGCCTAGTAAAGGGTTATTTGTTTAATTATACAATTTATAATCCTATAAAAATCTAAATTTATAATTTAGTAATTGTCCGTTGTGACTGGGCCTATGGTGCCGATATATATATTTTCATTCCTTGATTGCTAATAAGAGCCTGAATGAAATTTATTAACTGCTAAGGTTCTTGATACCATGGTTAATAAATCGTCTAGAACGATAATACTGTTAGGTTCTAAATAGACCTTGTCCTTTATGGTAGCTTAAAGCTACAATGGCCAAATCGGAGGAGACCAACAGTCATTCTGGGGAACACTCAGATAATGCAAAGATTCACGTCACCGGTGCAGAGTTGCAAGCACTGATAGATAACGCTGTTGCCAAAGCTATGGACAGGCAATTCAGGGAATCTAGTGGTACTCGGAGTAGGACCCGAACAGAACCGCACGCAAAGCCCAAGACTCATTCTGAGGCTCATAGTAAGCCACCTTCTAAAAAGAGTGAGCCGAAGAAAGCTGAGGATGATAATCACTCCTCCAACCACAGCAGCATCCCAAAGCAAGAAGTTAAGATGAACCATAATACGCACAGCAGGTCCTGTACGTACAAATACTTCGTATCTTGCAAGCCCAGAGATTTCACTGGGGAAAAGGGAGCCGTCGATTGTATGACGTGGATTGATGAGATGGATACTGTGGTCGATATCAGCGGGTGTGCTGATAGGGATGTTGTGAAGTACGCGTCCCAGTCGTTCAAGGGAGACGCGTTAGCATGGTGGAAGTCGCTTCTACAAGCTACTGGAAAGACCGCTCTGTATAGCATGACTTGGGATCAGTTTGTAGCACTGACCAAGGAGAATTTCTGTCCGCAGCATGAGGTCGAGAGAATTGAATCGGATTTTGTGTCTCTAGTTATGAAGAATCTCGATTGTCAAGCGTATCTTACTACGTTCAACACCTTATCCCGGTTAGTGCCTTATCTGGTGACCCCGGAGCCGCGTAGGATTGCTCGATTTATTGGGGGTCTGGCACCGGAGATAAAGGCAAGCGTCAAGGCTTCAAGGCCTACTACATTTAGATCAGTAGCTGATCTATCCCTCTCCCTCACTCAAGATGTCGTCAGACTAAGAGCTATGAAGAGCTCGGAGGAAAACAAAAGGAAACGTGAGGATGACACCTCACGAAGATCTGAGAAACGACACAAGGGAAACAACGACCATAGGAAAGGGTCGGGGTTCAAGAAAGGGGATCAGTCGGGTGAGAAACCCAGATGCAAGGTTTGTAAGAGGCATCATTTTGGGAGATGCAGGCAGGAGTCTAAGTCCCAGTCTTTCGAGAAACGTTGTGGGATCTGCAAGTCCACAGATCATAGAGCTGTGGATTGCAAGAAAATGAAGGATGCAACTTGTTTCGGTTGCAACGAGAAAGGGCATATTCGGCCCAACTGCCCAAAGAATGCGAAGAAAGCAGATGATGGGAAGAAGACTAATGCGAGAGTCTTCAGAATGGACGCTAAGGAAGCAATCCTTGACGACAACGTCATTACCGGTACGTTTCTTGTAAATGATGTTTTTGCTAGAGTCTTGTTTGATTCAGGAGCCGATAAGTCGTTTGTAGATGATAAGTTTTGTAAACTGTTGAACCTTCCTGTTAAAACCTTAAGTGTGAAATATGAGGTGGAATTAGCCGATGGAACCATAGAAACCGCCTCGACTGTTCTAGATGGATGTGTTATATCCATTAGGAATCATTCTTTCCCGTTATCCTTGCTTCCCTTTAAGCTAGCTGGATTCGACATAGTGATAGGCATGGATTGGTTGTCGAGTAACCAAGCCCAGATTCTGTGCAATAGAAAGCAAGTGGTAGTGAAAACTCCGTCTGGTGAGTCACTCACTATCCAAGGAGATACCCAGCATGGATTGCCCGAGCAAGTGTCCATGCTCAAGGCATCCAGATGCATGCAAAAGGGTTGTGTCATTTATATGGCGCAAGTTACTATTGATGAGCCTAAGCCGAAGATCGAAGACATCCCTGTCATATCGGAATACCCAGAAGTTTTCCCTGAAGAACTACCTGGTTTACCACCAGATAGGCAAGTAGAATTCCGAATCGACATTATTCCGGGTGCAGCACCAGTGGCGAGAGCACCATATAGATTGGCACCAACGGAGATGAAGGAGTTGAGGACGCAGTTGGATGATCTATTAGCTAAAGGTTTTATTAGACCTAGCTCATCTCCTTGGGGAGCGCCAATCTTGTTCGTTAAAAAGAAGGATGGGTCGATGCGTCTGTGCATCGATTATCGTGAGCTTAACAAGGTCACTATCAAGAATAGATATCCGTTACCCAGGATCGACGATCTGTTCGACCAGTTACAAGGGGCAAGCTACTTTTCAAAGATCGACTTGAGGTCAGGATATCATCAGTTGAAGGTCAAGGATGATGATGTACACAAAACAGCGTTTAGGACTCGTTATGGACATTACGAGTTCCTAGTGATGCCTTTTGGGCTCACCAACGCACCAGCCGCGTTTATGGATCTCATGAACCGCGTCTGCAAGCCTTATCTAGATAAATTCGTTATAGTCTTTATTGACGACATCCTTATCTACTCAAAGAACAAGGCTGACCACGAGAAACACCTTCGATGTATTCTCAAACTCCTACACCAAGAGAAACTCTACGCCAAATTCTCGAAGTGCGAGTTTTGGCTTCGAGAAGTCCAATTCCTTGGACATGTAGTGAGCGAGCGTGGTATCCAAGTGGATCCCGCCAAAGTAGAAGCAGTGATGAATTGGCAAGAGCCAAAGACGCCTACTGAAATTCGTAGCTTCCTGGGATTAGCAGGATACTATAGGCGATTCATTGAAAACTTTTCAAGGATTGCTGCGCCCCTTACTGCATTGACACGCAAGAAGGTTAAATTTGATTGGGGCTCTAAGCAGCAGGAATCCTTCGACGTTCTGAAGAAAAAGTTAAGTAATGCTCCAGTGCTAACACTGCCCGATGGTATGGAAGAATTTGTGGTGTACTGTGATGCATCACACACTGGTATGGGCTGTGTACTCATGCAAAGAGGCAAGGTCATTTCCTACGCTTCACGACAACTAAAGATACACGAGAAGAACTACACCACCCATGACTTGGAATTGGGTGCTGTTGTATTTGCATTGAAGCTATGGAGGCATTACCTGTATGGAACCAAGTGTGTGATCTATTCAGATCACAAGAGCCTTCAACATTTGTTTAATCAGAAGGACTTAAACATGCGACAAAGGCGATGGATGGAAACTCTGAATGATTATGATTGTGAAATAAAGTACCATCCAGGCAAGGCAAATGTAGTTGCTGACGCCTTGAGTAGAAAAGAAAGGATTAAGCCTATAAGAATCAATGCTAAGCGCATTGAAATCAAGAATGATTTGAACAAAAGGATATTAGCTGCACAGAAGGAAGCTGTGCTGGAAGCGAATTATCCTGAAGAAAAACTGGGAGTAACTGAAGAACAGTTATCCCATGACAAGGACGGAATGCTTAGACTAAATGGAAGAATATGGGTTCCAATTTTTGGAGGACTTCGGGATGTTATCCTCCAGGAAGCCCACAGTTCCAAATATTCTGTTCATCCTGGAGCAGACAAGATGTACCAGGATTTGAAAGCAAACTACTGGTGGATTGGGTTGAAAAAGTCCGTAGCTGCGTATGTGTCTAAATGTTTGACTTGTGCGCAAGTCAAAGCTGAGCACCAGAAGCCGTCAGGTTTGTTACAACAACCTGAAATTCCCACATGGAAATGGGAAATGGTGACGATGGATTTCATCACCAAGTTACCAAAGACGAGAAAAGGAAATGATACAATATGGGTCATAGTTGATAGACTGACGAAGTCAGCACACTTCCTACCCATCAAGGAGACTTATAGCTCCGATATGTTAGCCCAATTATACGTTGATAAGATTGTAGCTTTGCACGGTATACCTGTGTCTATTATCTCGGATAGAGATACTAGATACACGTCACATTTTTGGAAGAGCTTCCAACAAGCTTTGGGCACACGTTTGAATTTTAGTACGGCCTATCATCCACAGACTGACGGTCAGAGCGAGCGTACTATTCAAACGCTGGAAGACATGCTACGCGCATGTGCAATAGACTTAGGTGGTAGTTGGGACAAGAACCTACCACTAATTGAATTCTCCTACAACAATAGCTACCACACCAGCATAAAAGCTGCGCCTTTTGAGGCCTTATACGGTAGAAAGTGTAGATCACCCATTTGTTGGGCGGAAGTTGGAGAGGTCCAACTGTCAGGACCAGAAATTGTTTTTGAGACAACGGATAAGATCGTCCAGATTCGCGATCGTTTGAAAGCTGCCAGAGATAGGCAGAAAAGTTATGCGGATCCAAGTCGTAAGGATTTTCACTTCGAAGTGGGTGAAAAAGTCCTACTTAAAGTGTCGCCCTGGAAAGGAGTGATGCGATTTGGGAAGAAAGGCAAACTAAGCCCGAGATACATAGGACCTTTCGAGGTTATCGAACGTGTCGGGTCAGTTGCCTATAAGTTGAACTTACCAGAAGAGCTCAGTGGAATTCACAATGTGTTCCACATCTGCAATCTAAAGAAGTGTTCCGCTGACGAACCACATGTCATGCCACATACAGATGTGCAAATAGACGCAAGCTTAAAATTTGTGGAAAAGCCATTATCAATTGAAGATCGACAGGTAAAGAAGCTTCGAAGGAAGCACGTGCCTATTGTTAAGGTCAAGTGGGATGCCCGTAGAGGTCCCGAATACACGTGGGAAGTGGAATCCACGATGAAAGAAAAATATCCCCATTTGTTTGAATAAATCTCGGGGTCGAGATTTCTTTTAAGGGGGTGAGGATGTAACACCTCGAAAAATTTCGTCCAATAATGTCTTGACACGTGTCATAAGGTTCCGGTATGTGAAAACATACTTTAGGAGGACTAAAAGTGACAAACAGTGAAAACTATGGAACGTAAGGGTCCAAAGTGTCAACAATGGATAAATAGGCTCTATGATAACCCTACATAATGTTTATAACCTTAAACGGATGGTTCATGGATCATACGACGCGGAAATTGCACAAAAGTGAAGTATTGCAAACTATAGGGGCCAAAAGTGTCAACATGTTTAATTTATACCTCTGAGTGAACTTTTGGCAGACCCGAAGCTTTGTAAAGCTAAAACATACTCACTAGAATATGTGGTAAAAATTTCATGAAGTTTCGTTATCGTATGAGAAAGTTATGGCCAAAACCGTAACTATAGGGGCTAAAAGTGTCAACATGTAGAATTTATACCTCTGAGTGATCTTTTGGCAGACCCGAAGCTTTTTAAAGCTAAAATATACCCACTAGAATATGTGGTAAAAATTTCATGAAGTTTCGTTATCACATGAGAAAGTTATGGCCAAAACCGTACTTGAGGGGTTAAAAGCGTCAACGTCAAATTTTATGGCTTTTCGGGCGAGCGCAAAGTTAAACGAGGACATTACCATGTTGGTAAATGTCCAAGGGTTCTTAAAAACCAGATTCGGGGGTTTACGAGTCAAGATTCATGGCCAAATCATCGCAACCAAAGTACAGGGACCAAAACTGCAACAAATGGGCAAACTTTGGAGCTGCCAATAAACCCAGGTGCAGAATCCGCGAACAGCAGCGATTTGGGTCCGAAATTAAGTGGGTAACAGCTGTTTTCACCTCCCAAAAGATCGAATAACATTGCATGCATGCCTAGGCCACAGTAACCCCTTGCAAACACCAACAATTCAGCTTTAAATCTGATCCAAAGCTCATTTTACTAAACACTTGTGTTGTGAACAAGAACTTCCAAACTTGCAAAAGCTCTCAAGCATCTCTGAAGCATTTCTGGACATCAAGGCCGATTTCTAGTGTTAGCTTAACATCAATAGGACCTTGGTAAGCTTCTAATTCGATCTCCAATCCGTTCTTGCTTTGATTATTGCTAAAAGTCAAACTGTTTGTTCATAAGCTTTGACTTTCTGATTAAACAAGTTTCAATCAGTCATTTCTCGAATTGAAACCTGATATATGTTGGTATTTATGTGGGAAACAAACCCTCTAAAGGGTGTTATCTGAATCCCACTACATGCATGCTAATTGTCGAGTCAAACGTGATTCTAAAAAGTCAACAGAAGTGATTTTTGAGAAAAATAGCTTAAATGGTAAAATAAATGACATGCAATCTGTTTGATCTTCATAGATAGCTTTATTATGAATATAAGAATGTATTTTATCATCATCAACTCGACAATCTTTACTATAGATACGAATCGGAACCGAAAGTCCTATAAAACGACTATTTCGTAGACTATCGATTCGGATTCGTACATGCATGTTCGAGATCTGTATTGGAAAGTATTTTTGACCATTTTTATTTTGGTTAAACTTTCTGGAATTTTTGTTGATTGAGTCTATGCTTAGCCGATTAAATTGCATGTTTCCGATTATGCTTAAAAGTTGACTATTTTGCCCTTTTTGATATAAAACGTGATTTTTGGAAAAGTGAAAGGATAGAAATCTTTATTTCTAATATATAAACTTGCACCGAAAATTTCGGATCAGTTGGTGGTCCAGATTGTGAGTTATGGCCATTAGCGTAAAACTATGTTCTTAATTTACATAAACGGCCCTTTTCGCATATGACCTATTTCTGGCCACGTTTTGGTATAAAACTTTTTACCAACTGATGTATTATAATATTCTGGGAATTTTGATGATTTTTAATAAATTTTTGGCTGAACGGATCCTAGATCGCCTAGTTATTTCGGGTTATGTCGGTTTTGACCGTTTAAGCCATAAAAATGAGTTTTACACATCCTTTTGACCCGAAACCTTTTTCTACTGATTTTAAATGTTAAATAAATTATTTTGAGCCTTCTGGAAATATAAAAATCTCAGCTTTCATATATAAACCCGGAAACGGCTCTAAATCGCATATTTAGCGTTTTAAGCGCATAGTAAGCGTTATACTTGTTTTAAACATGTAAGACTTATACCTACTGATGTAATTAGCATATTTTCATATAATAACAGTAAGTATAAGTATATGATCTCAGATTTCCAGTTTTGGCATTTTTAGCCCTTGTGAATTTACTAAAATACCCCTACGGTGCATAGTTTGATTTTAAATGATAAATTTGATATATGGGTCATACCCTACTGATATAATATGTTAAATGAGGTATATTTACTGTATGAACCTGACCCGAAACTCAGATTTCTAATTTGACTCTTTTATAATCTTTTAAAAAGACCAAAATGCCCTTCTAAGGCATAAATTGAGTTTAAAATTATTCCGGGCAATATAGAACATAACTTACTGATATTATATCATATTTAAAGCATATTATATCAGGGAACTTGCATTTGAATCATTTGTCTACCCGTATCGCCCTTTTTGCGTTCGGTTCGGTTTACGTAACTAGTTTGCGTAAATTGACCGAAACGGGTCAAACGATATCATTTTTATTTCAAAATCCAGCATGTATTTAGTATACCCATATTATACAAGTATTCAAACTTGCCGGGTCTAAATCACATTCTATCCGGTCTTTCGCTTAATCGTGCGTAAACCGTATCATTCTTAAAACTAACCGGTCAAAGCTTAGGCTTAAATAAAAGACCCGTTAGGAATCTAATAGGTTAATTATAAACCTTTGTTCCAGATTAGGAGGCCCAGTAAAAGCTACCACACTTACCGTTTGTGTTACATACTTGCTCAGGTAAATACATTTTGACTTATTTTCCCTATACGGGCTTGGGGTACGGTATTTAAAATACCGCTTGATCGGGCGCACAAGTCCTGCTCCTTATGGGTGTACAGTCTTGAATAGCTTGTGCGACTTCGTTTAAACAGTCTTGTCTTACTTCAGGCTTTGGGGGGTTGTTGACCGTGTCCCGGATATCCTTGGCATTATCTTACGAGATGGCCACGACCAGAGCACGGGGTGTAGGCGTACACTCGGCGTGCATAACTCTTTAATGTGGTGTGTCATTTAATTCTTAGCCCGGACAGCAGATCCCGGGCCACCAAAGATACGAGTGCATGTAAATCGTTCACAAGTTTATATTATATAATTATCCCAAGTTAATAAAAATATTTATGCCTTGTGCATTTAAATCAATTTTCAATCATTTTCAAAATGAGTCAGTCGATTTGTATTTACCAGTGTAAACTGACGTATTTTTCCCAAAAGGTTAAGTGCAGGTACTATACGAAAATAGGCTGGCTGTTTCCTAAGAGCGTCCACTATAGTCTCGCAAGCTCGGACGACAAATATCTGTTGAACAATATTTTATCTTATTTGTATTTGATCCGCCTGTTGATCCGTTTCAACTACTGTGATATTTATTATTGCAATTTATTTAAGAGTTGAAATGTATCTATTCTGCTTCCGCTGTGCATTATTATATTGTGTTGATTGTCTATGACGATGCCAACTACGTCACTGTACCCCACACCGGGCCCACCGGTGACACGTGGAAATCGGGGTGTGACAGGTTGGTATCAGAGCCAACGCTGAGGGAATTAAACACTATCCTAATGTGTTTAATCTCAGTTACACAATTGCACATTCCTCGATTTTCGAGTCTAGACAAAGAACTTAGGAAATGTTCAACATTTCGTTTATTTTATTTTAATCTCATTATTTGCTTTGTCTTATATATTTGTTGTGCAACTTGTTTAATTTTTGACAGGATCATTATGCCGCCACGAATGAGAGGTCGAGGAGGATTCGCTACATCGCACGACCATGAGGCAGGACCCTCACACAGACGAGCTCCGTCAGCTACGCACCACACTGCAGCCAATGATCTTTGGGGATCATTCGCCGAGCCGGCTAGACACTCGGTGTCTATGAGCACTTCACCATCACTACCCCAATCATTTGGGCCCCACTCGGAGAATGGGCCCTATGGTTCTCATGGATCTTACATATGTCACACCCCAAATTTCCACGTGTCACCGGTGGGCCCGGTGGGGGAGTATCGTGACGTGGTTGGCAACATAATAGTCAAACAACACAATATAATAATGCACAGCGGAAGCAAAAGATAATTATTAATATTACATTCCGAATATAAGTAATGTCAAAGTATTACAACGGAAGGTAAAGGATCCACAGGCGGATCAAACAAAAGATACTAAAACTGTTCAACAGACTTCAGGCATCTAGAACTTGCAAGATTCCCTAATGACACCCTGAGCTCCCAGCCAATTATGCGTAGTACCTGTCACTTAACCTTTTGGAAAATACGTCAGTTTACACTGGTAAATACAATTAACTGACTCATTTTGGAAAAAGAGTTTGAAAAGTGATTTGAGTGCAAACGGCACAAAATATCTTGACACATTGATTAAAATGCACAGAGGCAAAATTAATCTTTTATACTTGGGACAATTCTATTAATAAAAATCTTGTATCCGATTTACATGGTTGTCCAACATTTAGGGCCGGTGATTATAATATAATACAAGCCGGACAAGATTAATCGACACACCACAAATATAATCTCACAAGAAGATACCCTTACGAATGAGTATACGTTATACATATGCAACAGGAGGTGTTATGTCTACACCTTGTGCTTACGTCGTGGCCATTCACTTTTTAAAATGAGCCAAGGATATCCAGGACACGGTCATTAACCCCCAATGTTATTTGTTATCAATCAATACAGATTAAAACGGGATTATGCAATTTAATCATCTCCGATTAAAAGGTTTCTACACCTGACCAAGCGGTATTTTTATAATACCGTATCCCAAGCCCGTATAAGGGAAAATAAGTTAAAAGTATTTACCTGAGCTAGCAATGCAATTTACACTCAGCCGTATATCTTAATCAGCAAGCACAAGTACTTCTACTGGGGCTCTTAATCTGGAACGAAGGTTTTATTAACCTATTAGATTCCTAACGGGTCTTATTTAAGTCGTAACTTAGACCGGTTAGTTTTAAGAAAGGTTTACGGTTCAAACGCACGATTAAGCGAAGACCGGAATAGAATGTGATTTAGACCCGACAAGTTCGAAGACTTGTATAATATGGGTAAACTAAACACATTCCGGATTTTGAGATAAAAAGGATAAGGTTTGACCCGTTTCGGCTAATTTATGCAAACTAGTTACATAAACCGAACCGAACGCGCCAGAGGCGTAACGGGTAACCATAAGGGTTGCGAACAGGTTTCCTAAGTTAATATGCTTTAAATATGTGGTGATATCATTATGATATCTTCCATAATGCCCAAAACGAGTTTAATCATTAATTATGCCCCGTAGGGGTATTTTGGTCATTGTAGAGATTATAGAAAGGATAAATTACGTTTCTGTGAACCGGGTCTGATTAAATCAGAAAAAATGGTTTATTTTAACCGGTTATAACATTTGGTTATAAGTCTTATGAATCAAAATGGTTTTAAACTCAAACTACGCGTATAATACGCGTATAAAGCCGTTTTAAGCGACGTACGGTTTTAAATACGATTCTGAGTTTTCTGATCAAATAAACAGGCTCAAAACACTCTATTTAACTTTTAAAATCCGTAGCAATTGGATTGACACCATTTGGACTTGTAAAACTCATTTTATGGCCGAAAGGGCATATTCGGTATTTACCGAATTAAGGCGCTAATCCAAGCTTACGATCAGTTTAAAATAATTAAAAATCTTCAAAAATCCCAAAATATTATTTAACATCAGTGGGGAAAAGTTTTGGTGCCGAAAATCGGGTTTAGATAGGCTATGCGCTAATCGCGCCGATTAATTAATAAAAAGCTTATTATTTACGCTAATGCGCATATCTCCTAATCTAGACCTCCGATTGACGTGAAAATTTACAGACATGATTAATAATCAGTAACTAAGATTATTTTATTTTCATATCTCCAAAAATCTCGTTTTATGATCATAAGGGCATTACGGTCAATATTTAGGCGATTAACGGAAACATCCGACGATTAGGGATTCGAGTGGTATAAACGCAGAGGCTTATACACACATGTAACTAGGTCCTAATGGAACTTTAAGGCATGTCTAAACCTATATAAATCGGGTCAGAACTGAGGTCAAAGCAAAAGTCAAACTTTTGCGTCTTTCGGCTCCGAATCGGTTCTTAATAGAAAGTTGTCGAATCAATCAAGCGTAGACAAGTTATTATACTTATTTTCATGCTATATGACTGATAAAACAGATTACACGCCTTCCGTATCAATAAATATGCGATTAACATTTCTGTTGACTTTTTCGGACAACCTTTGACTCGATAAACGACATGGTTAAGATTGGAATCAGTGGGTGACCTTTTAGGGGTTTATTATCCATTTAAATACCAACTTATAACAACTTTCGATTCGACAAATCTCTGGACCGATTGTGATTTATCGATAAATCAAACCGTAGTTACGACGGTTTGATTACTAGGCTATAAACTAGTCAAGACACAACTTAGAAGGATCAAAGGCACTTACATAAGTCTAATAGATGATATGGAAGTCTTGTATCAGCTTGGGAGTTCCAGAAGTTGATCAGAAATGAAATGTTCTTGAACGTTGCAACTTTGTGACTTTGATCTCTTGAAAAATGATGTCAAATGAGATCTATGAGTGTTATTAGATCATCAACAAGTGTTCTACAGACTATAAAGCATGTAGGAACACTCACAAGTGAAGATAAGACCAACATAAGTCGGTTAGATGGCCAAAACAGACACCTGCCATGAATCTGGTCGTTTTCTGCATCTGCAGGTCTCACGCGGCCCGCGTCCGATACGGCCAATCCTAAAGCGGGCCGCTTTAGACATGGTAACCTGATTTTTGTTTTCCTTTAATTGCATTTTGGTCCCTGGTCCCCCGAAAGGTCGTTTTCGAGATGTTTCTTGCATTGTAAGGCTTTGATACTTATATATAGGGGCTTTAATACTTATACCCACTTTGTCAAGTCCTCGGGTAACTTTGTGATCACCCGAAAAGCCCTAAATTTCAATGTTGACTGTTCTAACCCTTGCACACGAATTTTATCACAACTTGCTCATACGATAACGAAACTTCATGAAATTTTTGTGGTACATTCTAGTGAGCATAATTAATCATTACAAGGCTTCGGTTTTGCTAAAAGGTCACTCAGAGGTACACCTTTAACATGTTGACACATTTAACCCCTGTAGTTTGTAATCTCTCACTTTCTTTCACAATTCGCTACGTATGATCCATGATTTATTCGTTTAGGGTTATAAACATCATGTAGGGTTATCGTAAAGTGTATTTATTCATTGTTGACACTTTGAACCCTTATATCTACATAGTTTCATTGTTTGTCAACTTTAGTCCTTCAAGGACTTTCTTTCACACGTTCAAACATAATGACACGTGTCAAGACTTCATAGGACGTAAATTTTCAGGGTGTTACATCCTCACCCCCTTAAAAGAAATCTCGACCTCGAGATTTGTTAGAATGCTGGAAGTACTCTTTGTCGCATAAGGGACTTAACTTTCATAGCATATCTGGAGTCTTTCCAAGCTCCCATAGTGGCTCTTATATTAGGCGTATGTATCCTTTTGGAGCTTCTTGACCTGTCGATCCTCAATCGACACAGGATGCTCATCACATCATAATTATGCATATCATTATGTGATAGTGCTTCTTGACTTATTGGCGGAACACATCCTCCAGTCACAATTGTGCGATGTATTGCGAGTTCCGTCAAACTCCTTATGTAGGTTTTAGCTTACAAGCTACTTTGATCTTGATACATTCAATTTCCTTCGAATGATTTCCATATATTCAGAGCTTAACTAGTCTGAAAATTTCACAAATTTGGTACACCCTTCTTGGGTGATATCTTTTGTTAAACCATATTCCTTAACAAGAACTTAGGAAGTTTGCTATTTTCATAACTCCTCGATTTCTTGCCATATACTGGCAACCTACAATCGATTATGGATTTGTATAATCTTATTTGTTGTCCCCCAGGCAACTTTCAGATCTAGATAATTGGACTTACCAATTCTCTATCTAACACTAGACATTTAACATTCCATCTACACAAGGTCTCCAAAGGAGTAGCCTTAATACTTACATATCCATTATTATAGAAAAGCTTATCTTAAGGTGAGATGGTTATTCCATAATCAACATGGAGTTCTTACAACACTCTATCCCAAGCGGTATGATAATCTTAACTCTACCTGCCTCTAGGGAGGTAAACAGGGTAAACTTAGAAGAAGCTAATCAAAGTACAAGGAGGTTACAGAGATTTCCATATCTCAGGCTCCAGTTCACTCATCAACGCTTGTGTCTAATAAGTGACACATTCATGTTATGAGTCCATATATTCCGTTACCAAGAAATATTTATTTGGATAATTCTATTCCGGATATCTCCTTTGTATACTACTAGTCGACATTAGTACAATATGACCATTGGGATATCTCAGGGGTTCCATGCATTAAACCTCCATGCTGATCAGACATGGAAATAATCTATGGGACACACTAGGATACGCCAATCCTCATATGATACTTTTATCCAACATAGTTTGGCATTCGCAGGCGATAGAAAACAATGAGAAAAATAATTAAAATAACATATTTTGTCGTACTCTATTCGAAGAAAGAGTACTCTTTGATTTTTCAGAGAGATTATTGATGAGGGGAAAAATAAAAGAAACAGTCTCTGAGGTTTCATTAGTAGATTCTACCTTGTGGATAATTTAAAAGTTCGCTAAGCTTAGTTTATGAAGGATTGATTGGTATAAAAAAAACTCTTAGCATTCATATCACCGATAAGCGTTAAGGGATGTACCTGATGCCGTTATTTATGAACTAATTCAGGCATTTTAGGCGCTTTCAATCTTAGGCTTTACTTCCTCAGCCGCATTTCCTTTGACAAATGTAGGGCACGTGGTCTTGATGTGGCCTTTCTCATAACAGCCGTAGCAGACTGCATATTTCATATACTTGCAGTCCAACGTTTTATGATCCCTTGCTTTGCAGATCCCACAAGTCAATGACCGCGATTGGGATTTTGGTTCGAACCTGCACTTCCCATAATGGCGCTTCTTGCAAGTCTTGCATACAGGTTTCTGGTTAGACTTTTGTATGTTCTTTTTCTTAGAACTCTGGGAGTTATCCACCTTCCTTTTCCTTTTTAGTTCATCCTTTGTATTAGAGGCATGAACGGGATCCTCCTTAAGAGTAAGGAAGTGTGGTCCTAGATAAAATTTGGACCGAGCAGCATGAGACTCCTTGAACCTTTTCACAGCCTTTTTCACGGCTTTTCCAACAGCTGCGTCTATCATAGTTTGAAGGACATCCTTGGAAATTTTAAGGTTCACAATTTCAGCATCATTAGCAGGCGTCGGGTTATTAATGGCGCGATTGACTGTTGTCTTATCCGAATTTGCCATACTTTCTATTGGTTCCTAACACCAATAAAACAATTTCTTAGTTGAAATCCAACAACTGTTATTTTTCATTCTGATGGCCTTAATATATACTAGCCATGGTGTCAATAACCTATACAGGCTATTATAGCACTAACATTCTTAATGAACGTTATTTAAAATATATTAATATTACTTAGCCTAGGTCGTAGAAGACCATCAATGGCATTAGAGATTTGGACCTAATCCATCACTTTTCTGACAGAAGATCAAAACATCACATCTGTCTTTATTATATTAAAGAATTTAGGTAGCTTGAAAGCTTACCCTAGGAATATCAGAAAAGAGTGATTCCTATTAGATATAAAATATCCATCTAAGGTTTGTTGGAGCATTTTCTAAAGTATTATCGGCCAATTTCTATCTCGTATTAAATAACCGAAGTCCTATTAAGACGGAGACAACAGTTCTCAACAGTGATCGTTCATTATTGAATCACATGTGTCAGCATCAAATAAATTTCTGCATAAACTGCTTGATAAGGAAAAGTACCTGCTATATAGTTATCCTTCTGCACCATCTCCTGGCGTTCATCCGGGAGACTCATGCGTTTGTTTTCCTGGCCTCTCCAGGCTTCTTTATAAGCTGGGGGCAGCTGGTCTTGATGTGCCCGACCTCGTTACAATTGTAACATGTGGCGTTCTTCATCCCCTTGCAATCTAAGGTTTTGTGACCCTTGGTCTTGCAAATTCCACACAATTTAGCGCGTGGGTCTATTGTACATTTTCCAAAATGCTGCTTTTTGCAGTTATTGCATTTGGGTCTGTTATCAGACTGACTCAAGTTCTTCCTAAACTCGAAATCCTTCCCTCGCTCCGAGCTTCCCTTCTTCTTCTTGTTAGCTTGATGAGAGTTTTCCTCCTCTCTTTCTCTTCTTCTCTCGCCAGAAGCCTTAACAGACTTAATTCTGATTGCGTCTAAGGTGAGAGATAAGGATAAGTCCACCGCGGACCTATATGTGGTTGGCCTAGATGCTTTAACATTCCCTTTTATCTCTGGTGCTAGGCCTCCAATGAAACGTGCTATGCGTTTAGGTTCAGGGGTGACTAAATAAGGAACTAGGCGGGACATAGTATTGAAACTTGTCACATATGCCTGGCAATCCAAATTTTCCATGACCAAAGTCAAGAAGTCCGATTCTATCTTTTCTACTTCATGCTGAGGGCAATAGTTTTCCTTGACTAATGCAACAAATTGCTCCCAAGATAAGTTGTAGAGTAGAACCTTTCCTGTGGCTTGGAGCAATGATCTCCACCATGCCAACGCTTCTCCTTTGAATGATTGTGAAACAAATTTCACAACATCTTGCTTCGCACAACCGCTGATGTCAACAACAGCGTCCATCTCATCGAGCCATGTCATGCAATCGATGGCCCCTTCTTCTCCTGTAAAGTCTCTGGGCTTGCAGGAGACAAAATATTTATATGAACAGGTCTTAACTGGTACCTCTTGATGAAACACAACCTGTCTAGGCGGAATACTCCTTTGATTTGACAAGTCATGAACATCGTCCTCCCTTAACTCATGTGTGTTAGAAGGGTGCGTACTACGAGCCGCAGATAGAGTCTTAGAGTGGGTATCATTTGACTCATCATACTGCCGATCAAGTGCTCGAGTAATAGCATAATCTATTATTGCCTGTAGTTCTGCTCCAGTTACATTAATTCTGGTAGTATCATTTTCTTCCTTCATGTGGCTGTTAACTTCATCTAATCCAGCCATGTAGCTTGATGTCTACATAAACATTGACAATGATTTATTCAAGGTTATTATGGAATCATCATCCTTGACGATTCATCAACCATGGTAATATAAACCATATTGGTTAATTTGTTAGTTATATTAAATCTGTATTTTCATTATAATTTATCCTAGTTATAAAACATTAAGGATATTAAACTGGCGCATAAGGCCTAGTCACAAGGACAGTTCTAAATTTTTATAAGCCATGATTTCAGAGAATCGGGGCATTAAGGTTTGAATCACGTTCATTACCTTGACAGGGAGTTGTAGACCTCAACTGTCTTTTGTCTTTTATGACACTAGATATAGCCCGTGGGCATTTCCCTTCTGAGGGATGGTTATAATATGTTCATCTTCTCAGATGCTATTAGTCGAGATCGTATGGATCCTACCGACTATTACGCTTGGACTTGGTCCAACGTTTTTTTTAGATAGGAGGTCAAAGACCACCACTATCGTTGTCTTATCAGACAACAAGTTTAGCCCATAGGCACTTCATCACTATCGGATGTTTATAAAATGATCATCTTATAGGATGACACAAGCCATGATTTCTAATTCACTAGGCTAGATAAGAAAATTGGAAGAATCCAATATAAGGATGACTGTTGTGATTTTATCGAATCACATTTGTCAGGAGTGCTAACACGTTTTTAGGTGTTAACAAGGATTTGAATCTCTTGAGTAGGTTTCACCATCCTGGCCGCGTAGGCTAGGTTTCACCTTTAAGATTCTCTTTAAAATGCCTACTGGCAGGGAAGGAAGGATATTTATTTTATTCAGGATTTTTATCATAAATCCTAATTTATAAGTTAATAATAGCACAATGGCCTAGTCGCGTAGACAAGTTTAATTTATAAGCCGTGATCGTCTGGGATCGAGGCATTTAGTAATAGCACAAAAGGCTTAGTCACATAGACAAGTTTAATTAATCCATTATATGAAAACAAAAGTACAGAGTTGCCCTAAGCGGGTCTTTGAAGGGATAATGTGTCCTCGAAGGGACTGAAATATAAATATGTCCTTGTAAGGACTATTAAGGAAACGATCTTCTGCAAAAGGAGTTTCTTCTTCATTCTATTTCTGAATGCTTTTTCCTTGGATGCTCGTTTCATTCTGGCCGCGGTACGAAGCTCAGCATCTCAGGACTCTGGGTGTGGAGAACTCCTATTACGGCTTCTTCGCTTGGCGACGTATCCAATAAAAATTTTGGAAGTAAAAATTTCCAGATTAGGATTGAGAATAATCCTATGTTAAGTCTAGACTCAGAAGATTTAGGAATGTGCAATTGTGTCATTGAGATTAAACACAAAAAACTAGTGTTTAATTCACTCAATGTTGGCTCTGATACCAACCTGTCACACCCCAAATTTCCACGTGTCACCGGTGGGCCCGGTGGGGGAGTATCGTGACGTGGTTGGCAACATAATAGTCAAACAACACAATATAATAATGCACAGCGGAAGCAAAAGATAATTATTAATATTACATTCCGAATATAAGTAATGTCAAAGTATTACAACGGAAGGTAAAGGATCCACAGGCGGATCAAACAAAAGATACTAAAACTGTTCAACAGACTTCAGGCATCTAGAACTTGCAAGATTCCCTAATGACACCCTGAGCTCCCAGCCAATTATGCGTAGTACCTGTCACTTAACCTTTTGGAAAATACGTCAGTTTACACTGGTAAATACAATTAACTGACTCATTTTGGAAAAAGAGTTTGAAAAGTGATTTGAGTGCAAACGGCACAAAATATCTTGACACATTGATTAAAATGCACAGAGGCAAAATTAATCTTTTATACTTGGGACAATTCTATTAATAAAAATCTTGTATCCGATTTACATGGTTGTCCAACATTTAGGGCCGGTGATTATAATATAATACAAGCCGGACAAGATTAATCGACACACCACAAATATAATCTCACAAGAAGATACCCTTACGAATGAGTATACGTTATACATATGCAACAGGAGGTGTTATGTCTACACCTTGTGCTTACGTCGTGGCCATTCACTTTTTAAAATGAGCCAAGGATATCCAGGACACGGTCATTAACCCCCAATGTTATTTGTTATCAATCAATACAGATTAAAACGGGATTATGCAATTTAATCATCTCCGATTAAAAGGTTTCTACACCCGACCAAGCGGTATTTTTATAATACCGTATCCCAAGCCCGTATAAGGGAAAATAAGTTAAAAGTATTTACCTGAGCTAGCAATGCAATTTACACTCAGCCGTATATCTTAATCAGCAAGCACAAGTACTTCTACTGGGGCTCTTAATCTGGAACGAAGGTTTTATTAACCTATTAGATTCCTAACGGGTCTTATTTAAGTCGTAACTTAGACCGGTTAGTTTTAAGAAAGGTTTACGGTTCAAACGCACGATTAAGCGAAGACCGGAATAGAATGTGATTTAGACCCGACAAGTTCGAAGACTTGTATAATATGGGTAAACTAAACACATTCCGGATTTTGAGATAAAAAGGATAAGGTTTGACCCGTTTCGGCTAATTTATGCAAACTAGTTACATAAACCGAACCGAACGCGCCAGAGGCGTAACGGGTAACCATAAGGGTTGCGAACAGGTTTCCTAAGTTAATATGCTTTAAATATGTGGTGATATCATTATGATATCTTCCATAATGCCCAAAACGAGTTTAATCATTAATTATGCCCCGTAGGGGTATTTTGGTCATTGTAGAGATTATAGAAAGGATAAATTACGTTTCTGTGAACCGGGTCTGATTAAATCAGAAAAATGGTTTATTTTAACCGGTTATAACATTTGGTTATAAGTCTTATGAATCAAAATGGTTTTAAACTCAAACTACGCGTATAATACGCGTATAAAGCCGTTTTAAGCGACGTACGGTTTTAAATACGATTCTGAGTTTTCTGATCAAATAAACAGGCTCAAAACACTCTATTTAACTTTTAAAATCCGTAGCAATTGGATTGACACCATTTGGACTTGTAAAACTCATTTTATGGCCGAAAAGGGCATATTCGGTATTTACCGAATTAAGGCGCTAATCCAAGCTTACGATCAGTTTAAAATAATTAAAAATCTTCAAAAATCCCAAAATATTATTTAACATCAGTGGGGAAAAGTTTTGGTGCCGAAAATCGGGTTTAGATAGGCTATGCGCTAATCGCGCCGATTAATTAATAAAAAGCTTATTATTTACGCTAATGCGCATATCTCCTAATCTAGACCTCCGATTGACGTGAAAATTTACAGACATGATTAATAATCAGTAACTAAGATTATTTTATTTTCATATCTCCAAAAATCTCGTTTTATGATCATAAGGGCATTACGGTCAATATTTAGGCGATTAACGGAAACATCCGACGATTAGGGATTCGAGTGGTATAAACGCAGAGGCTTATACACACATGTAACTAGGTCCTAATGGAACTTTAAGGCATGTCTAAACCTATATAAATCGGGTCAGAACTGAGGTCAAAGCAAAAGTCAAACTTTTGCGTCTTTCGGCTCCGAATCGGTTCTTAATAGAAAGTTGTCGAATCAATCAAGCGTAGACAAGTTATTATACTTATTTTCATGCTATATGACTGATAAAACAGATTACACGCCTTCCGTATCAATAAATATGCGATTAACATTTCTGTTGACTTTTTCGGACAACCTTTGACTCGATAAACGACATGGTTAAGATTGGAATCAGTGGGTGACCTTTTAGGGGTTTATTATCCATTTAAATACCAACTTATAACAACTTTCGATTCGACAAATCTCTGGACCGATTGTGATTTATCGATAAATCAAACCGTAGTTACGACGGTTTGATTACTAGGCTATAAACTAGTCAAGACACAACTTAGAAGGATCAAAGGCACTTACATAAGTCTAATAGATGATATGGAAGTCTTGTATCAGCTTGGGAGTTCCAGAAGTTGATCAGAAATGAAATGTTCTTGAACGTTGCAACTTTGTGACTTTGATCTCTTGAAAAATGATGTCAAATGAGATCTATGAGTGTTATTAGATCATCAACAAGTGTTCTACAGACTATAAAGCATGTAGGAACACTCACAAGTGAAGATAAGACCAACATAAGTCGGTTAGATGGCCAAAACAGACACCTGCCATGAATCTGGTCGTTTTCTGCATCTGCAGGTCTCACGCGGCCCGCGTCCGATACGGCCAATCCTAAAGCGGGCCGCTTTAGACATGATAACCTGATTTTTGTTTTCCTTTAATTGCATTTTGGTCCCTGGTCCCCCGAAAGGTCGTTTTCGAGATGTTTCTTGCATTGTAAGGCTTTGATACTTATATATAGGGGCTTTAATACTTATACCCACTTTGTCAAGTCCTCGGGTAACTTTGTGATCACCCGAAAAGCCCTAAATTTCAATGTTGACTGTTCTAACCCTTGCACACGAATTTTATCACAACTTGCTCATACGATAACGAAACTTCATGAAATTTTTGTGGTACATTCTAGTGAGCATAATTAATCATTACAAGGCTTCGGTTTTGCTAAAAGGTCACTCAGAGGTACACCTTTAACATGTTGACACATTTAACCCCTGTAGTTTGTAATCTCTCACTTTCTTTCACAATTCGCAACGTATGATCCATGATTTATTCGTTTAGGGTTATAAACATCATGTAGGGTTATCGTAAAGTGTATTTATTCATTGTTGACACTTTGAACCCTTATATCTACATAGTTTCATTGTTTGTCAACTTTAGTCCTTCAAGGACTTTCTTTCACACGTTCAAACATAATGACACGTGTCAAGACTTCATAGGACGTAAATTTTCGGGGTGTTACAACATACCGCTCCATCAGTCACCTCACCAGTACCCAGCACCAGTTTACCAGGGTCTGTATAACCCTGATGCTTTTGTGGATGAGCCAGTGGGTCATAACCCACTAGGACCGGAGGACCACTTTCCTGGTGATCACGAGATGGAAGTTGATGAAGACACGGACCCTTCACTGCCACCGTCAGGTACGCCCAACCATCCCATCGAGATATCGGATGGGTCACCATTTAGGGGATCACCCTACAATGGTGTGGACAGCTTTCAGGAGAGATTTCGGCAGCACGATTGGTATTACACCCCCAGCCGCCACAACTCTCCGATGCTCCAGTCTCACCATGGATCGCCGGTGCACTCGCAGCACCACTCTCAGCAGCAGCAGCTTCAGCAGCAGCCGCCTCTGCAGCAGGACCTATTTGAGGCCCTCTGGCGCGACGTGATCACTCCGTCGCCACCACCACCACCAGTTTTACCTCCTCCGCCTCAGAGGCCAAGGAGGAATGCGCGTATGTCTACGCGCGGAGGGATTCGCATAGGCACCCCTCCACATGTTGGTAGCAGCCGCTACACGCCTCTTCACGAGGAGTCCGAGACGGGAGAGTCTCAGCATCCCGTATCGGAGGTCACTGCAGTACCGATCCCGCCTCTGCCGCCGCAGAACTATGGAGAGCCGATTCCGGCTTATGCCAGCGCAGCTCAGTTTAACCCGTTCGAGCAGGTTTTCCCTCAGGGTTATGATTACACAGGAGACCCTTATTGGCAAGCTGTGAACTACAGCTCACTCCCACCTAGTGGTCCATTTGGAGACACTTGGACTGCTGGGCAGTCTACTTTTGGTTACCCTCCGGGTCACTAGCAGCCACAGCCGCCGCAGCCGCAGCAGTACCAGCCACCGCCGCCGGCGCCTATGATGTCGCCGCCGCAGGTTCAAGAAATCCTGCATGGGATTAACAGCATGCGACGCGAGTTGCAACACGAGATGCGAGCTGATCGCCGACGCAACAGTGGCATGTTCAAGAAGGTGTTTGACTTACTCAAGGGTAAGAGTAAGAAGGATCATTGAATCCTTTGATTGTTATCTCATTACTCATGTCCCTGCGTGGACATCTATTCCTGTACTCTACCCCTGCGTGGGTATATTTCCCTTATTCTACCCCTGCGAGGGTATGTCGTCCTGTTAACCCCTGCGTGGGTTTGTTTTATTTCATTTGTCGTTGATTGTTAGTTGTTTAGCCCCTGTGCGGGCATGTTATTCATGTTATTTGAATTAAAGTCCCGTTAGGGCAAAGATGTACTAGTACTTTATTTGAAATTTGAAATGGTTAATTTGAATTTCTCATTTTATTTATGTACATGAATTTAATATTTAAATAATGGAAAATATAAATTTTTATTTGATTTGCCATTTTATAAGAATCTTAGTAAGGTATAACCTAGCTTGAATGCCTTATTAACAGGCCTGGCCGTGACGGTAAAACCTGGTTGAAAAGATTCAACTCCCTGTTAACATCTGAAAACATGTTAACATTCCGGGCTAAGCGTGATCTGTAGAATCACACAAGCCACCCTTTTTAATAAATTATCTACAGATTATATCTGTACACAAGTCTGTTTATGACTTGATACCTACGGGTTATAACTATGTTATATAGTGGCAGTTGTAGTTTATGACTCCCTGCCTAGTAAAGGGTTATTTGTTTAATTATACAATTTATAATCCTATAAAAATCTAAATTTATAATTTAGTAATTGTCCGTTGTGACTGGGCCTATAGTGCCGATATATATATTTTCATTCCTTGATTGCTAATAAGAGCCTGAATGAAATTTATTAACTGCTAAGGTTCTTGATACCATGGTTAATAAATCGTCTAGAACGATAATACTGTTAGGTTCTAAATAGACCTTGTCCTTTATGGTAGCTTAAAGCTACAATGGCCAAATCGGAGGAGACCAACAGTCATTCTGGGGAACACTCAGATAATGCAAAGATTCACGTCACCGGTGCAGAGTTGCAAGCACTGATAGATAACGCTGTTGCCAAAGCTATGGACAGGCAATTCAGGGAATCTAGTGGTACTCGGAGTAGGACCCGAACAGAACCGCACGCAAAGCCCAAGACTCATTCTGAGGCTCATAGTAAGCCACCTTCTAAAAAGAGTGAGCCGAAGAAAGCTGAGGATGATAATCACTCCTCCAACCACAGCAGCATCCCAAAGCAAGAAGTTAAGATGAACCATAATACGCACAGCAGGTCCTGTACGTACAAATACTTCGTATCTTGCAAGCCCAGAGATTTCACTGGGGAAAAGGGAGCCGTCGATTGTATGACGTGGATTGATGAGATGGATACTGTGGTCGATATCAGCGGGTGTGCTGATAGGGATGTTGTGAAGTACGCGTCCCAGTCGTTCAAGGGAGACGCGTTAGCATGGTGGAAGTCGCTTCTACAAGCTACTGGAAAGACCGCTCTGTATAGCATGACTTGGGATCAGTTTGTAGCACTGACCAAGGAGAATTTATGTCCGCAGCATGAGGTCGAGAGAATTGAATCGGATTTTGTGTCTCTAGTTATGAAGAATCTCGATTGTCAAGCGTATCTTACTACGTTCAACACCTTATCCCGGTTAGTGCCTTATCTGGTGACCCCGGAGCCGCGTAGGATTGCTCGATTTATTGGGGGTCTGGCACCGGAGATAAAGGCAAGCGTCAAGGCTTCAAGGCCTACTACATTTAGATCAGTAGCTGATCTATCCCTCTCCCTCACTCAAGATGTCGTCAGACTAAGAGCTATGAAGAGCTCGGAGGAAAACAAAAGGAAACGTGAGGATGACACCTCACGAAGATCTGAGAAACGACACAAGGGAAACAACGACCATAGGAAAGGGTCGGGGTTCAAGAAAGGGGATCAGTCGGGTGAGAAACCCAGATGCAAGGTTTGTAAGAGGCATCATTTTGGGAGATGCAGGCAGGAGTCTAAGTCCCAGTCTTTCGAGAAACGTTGTGGGATCTGCAAGTCCACAGATCATAGAGCTGTGGATTGCAAGAAAATGAAGGATGCAACTTGTTTCGGTTGCAACGAGAAAGGGCATATTCGGCCCAACTGCCCAAAGAATGCGAAGAAAGCAGATGATGGGAAGAAGACTAATGCGAGAGTCTTCAGAATGGACGCTAAGGAAGCAATCCTTGACGACAACGTCATTACCGGTACGTTTCTTGTAAATGATGTTTTTGCTAGAGTCTTGTTTGATTCAGGAGCCGATAAGTCGTTTGTAGATGATAAGTTTTGTAAACTGTTGAACCTTCCTGTTAAAACCTTAAGTGTGAAATATGAGGTGGAATTAGCCGATGGAACCATAGAAACCGCCTCGACTGTTCTAGATGGATGTGTTATATCCATTAGGAATCATTCTTTCCCGTTATCCTTGCTTCCCTTTAAGCTAGCTGGATTCGACATAGTGATAGGCATGGATTGGTTGTCGAGTAACCAAGCCCAGATTCTGTGCAATAGAAAGCAAGTGGTAGTGAAAACTCCGTCTGGTGAGTCACTCACTATCCAAGGAGATACCCAGCATGGATTGCCCGAGCAAGTGTCCATGCTCAAGGCATCCAGATGCATGCAAAAGGGTTGTGTCATTTATATGGCGCAAGTTACTATTGATGAGCCTAAGCCGAAGATCGAAGACATCCCTGTCATATCGGAATACCCAGAAGTTTTCCCTGAAGAACTACCTGGTTTACCACCAGATAGGCAAGTAGAATTCCGAATCGACATTATTCCGGGTGCAGCACCAGTGGCGAGAGCACCATATAGATTGGCACCAACGGAGATGAAGGAGTTGAGGACGCAGTTGGATGATCTATTAGCTAAAGGTTTTATTAGACCTAGCTCATCTCCTTGGGGAGCGCCAATCTTGTTCGTTAAAAAGAAGGATGGGTCGATGCGTCTGTGCATCGATTATCGTGAGCTTAACAAGGTCACTATCAAGAATAGATATCCGTTACCCAGGATCGACGATCTGTTCGACCAGTTACAAGGGGCAAGCTACTTTTCAAAGATCGACTTGAGGTCAGGATATCATCAGTTGAAGGTCAAGGATGATGATGTACACAAAACAGCGTTTAGGACTCGTTATGGACATTACGAGTTCCTAGTGATGCCTTTTGGGCTCACCAACGCACCAGCCGCGTTTATGGATCTCATGAACCGCGTCTGCAAGCCTTATCTAGATAAATTCGTTATAGTCTTTATTGACGACATCCTTATCTACTCAAAGAACAAGGCTGACCACGAGAAACACCTTCGATGTATTCTCAAACTCCTACACCAAGAGAAACTCTACGCCAAATTCTCGAAGTGCGAGTTTTGGCTTCGAGAAGTCCAATTCCTTGGACATGTAGTGAGCGAGCGTGGTATCCAAGTGGATCCCGCCAAAGTAGAAGCAGTGATGAATTGGCAAGAGCCAAAGACGCCTACTGAAATTCGTAGCTTCCTGGGATTAGCAGGATACTATAGGCGATTCATTGAAAACTTTTCAAGGATTGCTGCGCCCCTTACTGCATTGACACGCAAGAAGGTTAAATTTGATTGGGGCTCTAAGCAGCAGGAATCCTTCGACGTTCTGAAGAAAAAGTTAAGTAATGCTCCAGTGCTAACACTGCCCGATGGTATGGAAGAATTTGTGGTGTACTGTGATGCATCACACACTGGTATGGGCTGTGTACTCATGCAAAGAGGCAAGGTCATTTCCTACGCTTCACGACAACTAAAGATACACGAGAAGAACTACACCACCCATGACTTGGAATTGGGTGCTGTTGTATTTGCATTGAAGCTATGGAGGCATTACCTGTATGGAACCAAGTGTGTGATCTATTCAGATCACAAGAGCCTTCAACATTTGTTTAATCAGAAGGACTTAAACATGCGACAAAGGCGATGGATGGAAACTCTGAATGATTATGATTGTGAAATAAAGTACCATCCAGGCAAGGCAAATGTAGTTGCTGACGCCTTGAGTAGAAAAGAAAGGATTAAGCCTATAAGAATCAATGCTAAGCGCATTGAAATCAAGAATGATTTGAACAAAAGGATATTAGCTGCACAGAAGGAAGCTGTGCTGGAAGCGAATTATCCTGAAGAAAAACTGGGAGTAACTGAAGAACAGTTATCCCATGACAAGGACGGAATGCTTAGACTAAATGGAAGAATATGGGTTCCAATTTTTGGAGGACTTCGGGATGTTATCCTCCAGGGAAGCCCACAGTTCCAAATATTCTGTTCATCCTGGAGCAGACAAGATGTACCAGGATTTGAAAGCAAACTACTGGTGGATTGGGTTGAAAAAGTCCGTAGCTGCGTATGTGTCTAAATGTTTGACTTGTGCGCAAGTCAAAGCTGAGCACCAGAAGCCGTCAGGTTTGTTACAACAACCTGAAATTCCCACATGGAAATGGGAAATGGTGACGATGGATTTCATCACCAAGTTACCAAAGACGAGAAAAGGAAATGATACAATATGGGTCATAGTTGATAGACTGACGAAGTCAGCACACTTCCTACCCATCAAGGAGACTTATAGCTCCGATATGTTAGCCCAATTATACGTTGATAAGATTGTAGCTTTGCACGGTATACCTGTGTCTATTATCTCGGATAGAGATACTAGATACACGTCACATTTTTGGAAGAGCTTCCAACAAGCTTTGGGCACACGTTTGAATTTTAGTACGGCCTATCATCCACAGACTGACGGTCAGAGCGAGCGTACTATTCAAACGCTGGAAGACATGCTACGCGCATGTGCAATAGACTTAGGTGGTAGTTGGGACAAGAACCTACCACTAATTGAATTCTCCTACAACAATAGCTACCACACCAGCATAAAAGTTGCGCCTTTTGAGGCCTTATACGGTAGAAAGTGTAGATCACCCATTTGTTGGGCGGAAGTTGGAGAGGTCCAACTGTCAGGACCAGAAATTGTTTTTGAGACAACGGATAAGATCGTCCAGATTCGCGATCGTTTGAAAGCTGCCAGAGATAGGCAGAAAAGTTATGCGGATCCAAGTCGTAAGGATTTTCACTTCGAAGTGGGTGAAAAAGTCCTACTTAAAGTGTCGCCCCTGGAAAGGAGTGATGCGATTTGGGAAGAAAGGCAAACTAAGCCCGAGATACATAGGACCTTTCGAGGTTATCGAACGTGTCGGGTCAGTTGCCTATAAGTTGAACTTACCAGAAGAGCTCAGTGGAATTCACAATGTGTTCCACATCTGCAATCTAAAGAAGTGTTCCGCTGACGAACCACATGTCATGCCACATACAGATGTGCAAATAGACGCAAGCTTAAAATTTGTGGAAAAGCCATTATCAATTGAAGATCGACAGGTAAAGAAGCTTCGAAGGAAGCACGTGCCTATTGTTAAGGTCAAGTGGGATTGCCCGTAGAGGTCCCGAATACACGTGGGAAGTGGAATCCACGATGAAAGAAAAATATCCCCATTTGTTTGAATAAATCTCGGGGTCGAGATTTCTTTTAAGGGGGTGAGGATGTAACACCTCGAAAATTTCGTCCAATAATGTCTTGACACGTGTCATAAGGTTCCGGTATGTGAAAACATACTTTAGGAGGACTAAAAGTGACAAACAGTGAAAACTATGGAACGTAAGGGTCCAAAGTGTCAACAATGGATAAATAGGCTCTATGATAACCCTACATAATGTTTATAACCTTAAACGGATGGTTCATGGATCATACGACGCGGAAATTGCACAAAAGTGAAGTATTGCAAACTATAGGGGCCAAAAGTGTCAACATGTTTAATTTATACCTCTGAGTGAACTTTTGGCAGACCCGAAGCTTTGTAAAGCTAAAACATACTCACTAGAATATGTGGTAAAAATTTCATGAAGTTTCGTTATCGTATGAGAAAGTTATGGCCAAAACCGTAACTATAGGGGCTAAAAGTGTCAACATGTAGAATTTATACCTCTGAGTGATCTTTTGGCAGACCCGAAGCTTGTTAAAGCTAAAATATACCCACTAGAATATGTGGTAAAAATTTCATGAAGTTTCGTTATCACATGAGAAAGTTATGGCCAAAAACCGTACTTGAGGGGTTAAAAGCGTCAACGTCAAATTTTATGGCTTTTCGGGCGAGCGCAAAGTTAAACGAGGACATTACCATGTTGGTAAATGTCCAAGGGTTCTTAAAAACCAGATTCGGGGGGTTTACGAGTCAAGATTCATGGCCAAATCATCGCAACCAAAGTACAGGGACCAAAACTGCAACAAATGGGCAAACTTTGGAGCTGCCAATAAACCCAGGTGCAGAATCCGCGAACAGCAGCGATTTGGGTCCGAAATTAAGTGGGTAACAGCTGTTTTCACCTCCCAAAAGATCCAATAACATTGCATGCATGCCTAGGCCACAGTAACCCCTTGCAAACATCAACAATTCAGCTTTAAATCTGATCCAAAGCTCATTTTACTAAACACTTGTGTTGTGAACAAGAACTTCCAAACTTGCAAAAGCTCTCAAGCATCTCTGAAGCATTTCTGGACATCAAGGCCATTTCTAGTGTTAGCTTAACATCAATAGGACCTTGGTAAGCTTCTAATTCGATCTCCAATCCGTTCTTGCTTTGATTATTGCTAAAAGTCAAACTGTTTGTTCATAAGCTTTGGCTTTCTGATTAAACAAGTTTCAATCAGTCATTTCTCGAATTGAAACCTGATATATGTTGGTATTTATGTGGGAAACAAACCCTCTAAAGGGTGTTATCTGAATCCCACTACATGCATGCTAATTGTCGAGTCAAACGTGATTCTAAAAAGTCAACAGAAGTGATTTTTGAGAAAAATAGCTTAAATGGTAAAATAAATGACATGCAATCTGTTTGATCTTCATAGATAGCTTTATTATGAATATAAGAATGTATTTTATCATCATCAACTCGACAATCTTTACTATAGATACGAATCGGAACCGAAAGTCCTATAAAACGACTATTTCGTAGACTATCGATTCGGATTCGTACATGCATGTTCGAGATCTGTATTGGAAAGTATTTTTGACCATTTTTATTTTGGTTAAACTTTCTGGAATTTTTGTTGATTGAGTCTATGCTTAGCCGATTAAATTGCATGTTTCCGATTATGCTTAAAAGTTGACTATTTTGCCCTTTTTGATATAAAACGTGATTTTTGGAAAAGTGAAAGGATAGAAATCTTTATTTCTAATATATAAACTTGCACCGAAAATTTCGGATCAGTTGGTGGTCCAGATTGTGAGTTATGGCCATTAGCGTAAAACTATGTTCTTAATTTACATAAACGGCCCTTTTCGCATATGACCTATTTCTGGCCACGTTTTGGTATAAAACTTTTTACCAACTGATGTATTATAATATTCTGGGAATTTTGATGATTTTTAATAAATTTTTGGCTGAACGGATCCTAGATCGCCTAGTTATTTCGAGTTATGTCGGTTTTGACCGGTGTGCATGACATGTGGTTCATCATGAACGGATCCTAGATCGCACTTACCGAAATAACTAGGCGATCTAGGATCCGTTCAGCCAAAAATTTATTAAAAATCATCAAAATTCCCAGAATATTATAATACATCAGTTGGTAAAAAGTTTTATACCAAAACGTGGCCAGAAATAGGTCATATGCGAAAAGGGCCGTTTATGTAAATTAAGAACATAGTTTTACGCTAATGGCCATAACTCACAATCTGGACCACCAACTGATCCGAAATTTTCGGTGCAAGTTTATATATTAGAAATAAAGATTTCTATCCTTTTACTTTTCCAAAAATCACGTTTTATATCAAAAAGGGCAAAATAGTCAACTTTTAAGCATAATCGGAAACATGCAATTTAATCGGCTAAGCATAGACTCAATCAACAAAAATTCCAGAAAGTTTAACCAAAATAAAAATGGTCAAAAATACTTTCCAATACAGATCTCGAACATGCATGTACGAATCCGAATCGATAGTCTACGAAATAGTCGTTTTATAGGACTTTCGGTTCCGATTCGTATCTATAGTAAAGATTGTCGAGTTGATGATGATAAAATACATTCTTATATTCATAATAAAGCTATCTATGAAGATCAAACAGATTGCATGTCATTTATTTTACCATTTAAGCTATTTTTCTCAAAAATCACTTCTGTTGACTTTTTAGAATCACGTTTGACTCGACAATTAGCAGGCATGTAGTGGGATTCAGATAACACCCTTTAGAGGGTTTGTTTCCCACATAAATACCAACATATATCAGGTTTCAATTCGAGAAATGACTGATTGAAACTTGTTTAATCAGAAAGCCAAAGCTTATGAACAAACAGTTTGACTTTTAGCAATAATCAAAGCAAGAACGGATTGGAGATCGAATTAGAAGCTTACCAAGGTCCTATTGATGTTAAGCTAACACTAGAAATCGGCCTTGATGTCCAGAAATGCTTCAGAGATGCTTGAGAGCTTTTGCAAGTTTGGAAGTTCTTGTTCACAACACAAGTGTTTAGTAAAATGAGCTTTGGATCAGATTTAAAGCTGAATTGTTGATGTTTGCAAGGGGTTACTGTGGCCTAGGCATGCATGCAATGTTATTGGATCTTTTGGGAGGTGAAAACAGCTGTTACCCACTTAATTTCGGACCCAAATCGCTGCTGTTCGCGGATTCTGCACCTGGGTTTATTGGCAGCTCCAAAGTTTGCCCATTTGTTGCAGTTTTGGTCCCTGTACTTTGGTTGCGATGATTTGGCCATGAATCTTGACTCGTAAACCCCCGAATCTGGTTTTTAAGAACCCTTGGACATTTACCAACATGGTAATGTCCTCGTTTAACTTTGCGCTCGCCCGAAAAGCCATAAAATTTGACGTTGACGCTTTTAACCCCTCAAGTACGGTTTTGGCCATAACTTTCTCATGTGATAACGAAACTTCATGAAATTTTTACCACATATTCTAGTGGGTATATTTTAGCTTTACAAAGCTTCGGGTCTGCCAAAAGTTCACTCAGAGGTATAAATTAAACATGTTGACACTTTTGGCCCCTATAGTTTGCAATACTTCACTTTTGTGCAATTTCCGCGTCGTATGATCCATGAACCATCCGTTTAAGGTTATAAACATTATGTAGGGTTATCATAGAGCCTATTTATCCATTGTTGACACTTTGGACCCTTACGTTCCATAGTTTTCACTGTTTGTCACTTTTAGTCCTCCTAAAGTATGTTTTCACATACCGGAACCTTATGACACGTGTCAAGACATTATTGGACGAAATTTTTCGAGGTGTTACATCCTCACCCCCTTAAAAGAAATCTCGACCCCGAGATTTATTCAAACAAATGGGGATATTTTTCTTTCATCGTGGATTCCACTTCCCACGTGTATTCGGGACCTCTACGGGCATCCCACTTGACCTTAACAATAGGCACGTGCTTCCTTCGAAGCTTCTTTACCTGTCGATCTTCAATTGATAATGGCTTTTCCACAAATTTTAAGCTTGCGTCTATTTGCACATCTGTATGTGGCATGACATGTGGTTCGTCAGCGGAACACTTCTTTAGATTGCAGATGTGGAACACATTGTGAATTCCACTGAGCTCTTCTGGTAAGTTCAACTTATAGGCAACTGACCCGACACGTTCGATAACCTCGAAAGGTCCTATGTATCTCGGGCTTAGTTTGCCTTTCTTCCCAAATCGCATCACTCCTTTCCAGGGCGACACTTTAAGTAGGACTTTTTCACCCACTTCGAAGTGAAAATCCTTACGACTTGGATCCGCATAACTTTTCTGCCTATCTCTGGCAGCTTTCAAACGATCGCGAATCTGGACGATCTTATCCGTTGTCTCAAAAACAATTTCTGGTCCTGACAGTTGGACCTCTCCAACTTCCGCCCAACAAATGGGTGATCTACACTTTCTACCGTATAAGGCCTCAAAAGGCGCAGCTTTTATGCTGGTGTGGTAGCTATTGTTGTAGGAGAATTCAATTAGTGGTAGGTTCTTGTCCCAACTACCACCTAAGTCTATTGCACATGCGCGTAGCATGTCTTCCAGCGTTTGAATAGTACGCTCGCTCTGACCGTCAGTCTGTGGATGATAGGCCGTACTAAAATTCAAACGTGTGCCCAAAGCTTGTTGGAAGCTCTTCCAAAAATGTGACGTGTATCTAGTATCTCTATCCGAGATAATAGACACAGGTATACCGTGCAAAGCTACAATCTTATCAACGTATAATTGGGCTAACATATCGGAGCTATAAGTCTCCTTGATGGGTAGGAAGTGTGCTGACTTCGTCAGTCTATCAACTATGACCCATATTGTATCATTTCCTTTTCTCGTCTTTGGTAACTTGGTGATGAAATCCATCGTCACCATTTCCCATTTCCATGTGGGAATTTCAGGTTGTTGTAACAAACCTGACGGCTTCTGGTGCTCAGCTTTGACTTGCGCACAAGTCAAACATTTAGACACATACGCAGCTACGGACTTTTTCAACCCAATCCACCAGTAGTTTGCTTTCAAATCCTGGTACATCTTGTCTGCTCCAGGATGAACAGAATATTTGGAACTGTGGGCTTCCTGGAGGATAACATCCCGAAGTCCTCCAAAAATTGGAACCCATATTCTTCCATTTAGTCTAAGCATTCCGTCCTTGTCATGGGATAACTGTTCTTCAGTTACTCCCAGTTTTTCTTCAGGATAATTCGCTTCCAGCACAGCTTCCTTCTGTGCAGCTAATATCCTTTTGTTCAAATCATTCTTGATTTCAATGCGCTTAGCATTGATTCTTATAGGCTTAATCCTTTCTTTTCTACTCAAGGCGTCAGCAACTACATTTGCCTTGCCTGGATGGTACTTTATTTCACAATCATAATCATTCAGAGTTTCCATCCATCGCCTTTGTCGCATGTTTAAGTCCTTCTGATTAAACAAATGTTGAAGGCTCTTGTGATCTGAATAGATCACACACTTGGTTCCATACAGGTAATGCCTCCATAGCTTCAATGCAAATACAACAGCACCCAATTCCAAGTCATGGGTGGTGTAGTTCTTCTCGTGTATCTTTAGTTGTCGTGAAGCGTAGGCAATGACCTTGCCTCTTTGCATGAGTACACAGCCCATACCAGTGTGTGATGCATCACAGTACACCACAAATTCTTCCATACCATCGGGCAGTGTTAGCACTGGAGCATTACTTAACTTTTTCTTCAGAACGTCGAAGGATTCCTGCTGCTTAGAGCCCCAATCAAATTTAACCTTCTTGCGTGTCAATGCAGTAAGGGGCGCAGCAATCCTTGAAAAGTTTTCAATGAATCGCCTATAGTATCCTGCTAATCCCAGGAAGCTACGAATTTCAGTAGGCGTCTTTGGCTCTTGCCAATTCATCACTGCTTCTACTTTGGCGGGATCCACTTGGATACCACGCTCGCTCACTACATGTCCAAGGAATTGGACTTCTCGAAGCCAAAACTCGCACTTCGAGAATTTGGCGTAGAGTTTCTCTTGGTGTAGGAGTTTGAGAATACATCGAAGGTGTTTCTCGTGGTCAGCCTTGTTCTTTGAGTAGATAAGGATGTCGTCAATAAAGACTATAACGAATTTATCTAGATAAGGCTTGCAGACGCGGTTCATGAGATCCATAAACGCGGCTGGTGCGTTGGTGAGCCCAAAAGGCATCACTAGGAACTCGTAATGTCCATAACGAGTCCTAAACGCTGTTTTGTGTACATCATCATCCTTGACCTTCAACTGATGATATCCTGACCTCAAGTCGATCTTTGAAAAGTAGCTTGCCCCTTGTAACTGGTCGAACAGATCGTCGATCCTGGGTAACGGATATCTATTCTTGATAGTGACCTTGTTAAGCTCACGATAATCGATGCACAGACGCATCGACCCATCCTTCTTTTTAACGAACAAGATTGGCGCTCCCCAAGGAGATGAGCTAGGTCTAATAAAACCTTTAGCTAATAGATCATCCAACTGCGTCCTCAACTCCTTCATCTCCGTTGGTGCCAATCTATATGGTGCTCTCGCCACTGGTGCTGCACCCGGAATAATGTCGATTCGGAATTCTACTTGCCTATCTGGTGGTAAACCAGGTAGTTCTTCAGGGAAAACTTCTGGGTATTCCGATATGACAGGGATGTCTTCGATCTTCGGCTTAGGCTCATCAATAGTAACTTGCGCCATATAAATGACACAACCCTTTTGCATGCATCTGGATGCCTTGAGCATGGACACTTGCTCGGGCAATCCATGCTGGGTATCTCCTTGGATAGTGAGTGACTCACCAGACGGAGTTTTCACTACCACTTGCTTTCTATTGCACAGAATCTGGGCTTGGTTACTCGACAACCAATCCATGCCTATCACTATGTCGAATCCAGCTAGCTTAAAGGGAAGCAAGGATAACGGGAAAGAATGATTCCTAATGGATATAACACATCCATCTAGAACAGTCGAGGCGGTTTCTATGGTTCCATCGGCTAATTCCACCTCATATTTCACACTTAAGGTTTTAACAGGAAGGTTCAACAGTTTACAAAACTTATCATCTACAAACGACTTATCGGCTCCTGAATCAAACAAGACTCTAGCAAAAACATCATTTACAAGAAACGTACCGGTAATGACGTTGTCGTCAAGGATTGCTTCCTTAGCGTCCATTCTGAAGACTCTCGCATTAGTCTTCTTCCCATCATCTGCTTTCTTCGCATTCTTTGGGCAGTTGGGCCGAATATGCCCTTTCTCGTTGCAACCGAAACAAGTTGCATCCTTCATTTTCTTGCAATCCACAGCTCTATGATCTGTGGACTTGCAGATCCCACAACGTTTCTCGAAAGACTGGGACTTAGACTCCTGCCTGCATCTCCCAAAATGATGCCTCTTACAAACCTTGCATCTGGGTTTCTCACCCGACTGATCCCCTTTCTTGAACCCCGACCCTTTCCTATGGTCGTTGTTTCCCTTGTGTCGTTTCTCAGATCTTCGTGAGGTGTCATCCTCACGTTTCCTTTTGTTTTCCTCCGAGCTCTTCATAGCTCTTAGTCTGACGACATCTTGAGTGAGGGAGAGGGATAGATCAGCTACTGATCTAAAGACTGGGACTTGCAGATCCCACAACGTTTCTCGAAAGACTGGGACTTAGACTCCTGCCTGCATCTCCCAAAATGATGCCTCTTACAAACCTTGCATCTGGGTTTCTCACCCGACTGATCCCCTTTCTTGAACCCCGACCCTTTCCTATGGTCGTTGTTTCCCTTGTGTCGTTTCTCAGATCTTCGTGAGGTGTCATCCTCACGTTTCCTTTTGTTTTCCTCCGAGCTCTTCATAGCTCTTAGTCTGACGACATCTTGAGTGAGGGAGAGGGATAGATCAGTTACTGATCTAAATGTAGTAGGCCTTGAAGCCTTGACGCTTGCCTTTATCTCCGGTGCCAGACCCCCAATAAATCGAGCAATCCTACGCGGCTCCGGGGTCACCAGATAAGGCACTAACCGGGATAAGGTGTTGAACGTAGTAAGATACGCTTGACAATCGAGATTCTTCATAACTAGAGACACAAAATCCGATTCAATTCTCTCGACCTCATGCTGCGGACAGAAATTCTCCTTGGTCAGTGCTACAAACTGATCCCAAGTCATGCTATACAGAGCGGTCTTTCCAGTAGCTTGTAGAAGCGACTTCCACCATGCTAACGCGTCTCCCTTGAACGACTGGGACGCGTACTTCACAACATCCCTATCAGCACACCCGCTGATATCGACCACAGTATCCATCTCATCAATCCACGTCATACAATCGACGGCTCCCTTTTCCCCAGTGAAATCTCTGGGCTTGCAAGATACGAAGTATTTGTACGTACAGGACCTGCTGTGCGTATTATGGTTCATCTTAACTTCTTGCTTTGGGATGCTGCTGTGGTTGGAGGAGTGATTATCATCCTCAGCTTTCTTCGGCTCACTCTTTTTAGAAGGTGGCTTACTATGAGCCTCAGAATGAGTCTTGGGCTTTGCGTGCGGTTCTGTTCGGGTCCTACTCCGAGTACCACTAGATTCCCTGAATTGCCTGTCCATAGCTTTGGCAACAGCGTTATCTATCAGTGCTTGCAACTCTGCACCGGTGACGTGAATCTTTGCATTATCTGAGTGTTCCCCAGAATGACTGTTGGTCTCCTCCGATTTGGCCATTGTAGCTTTAAGCTACCATAAAGGACAAGGTCTATTTAGAACCTAACAGTATTATCGTTCTAGACGATTTATTAACCATGGTATCAAGAACCTTAGCAGTTAATAAATTTCATTCAGGCTCTTATTAGCAATCAAGGAATGAAAATATATATATCGGCACCATAGGCCCAGTCACAACGGACAATTACTAAATTATAAATTTAGATTTTTATAGGATTATAAATTGTATAATTAAACAAATAACCCTTTACTAGGCAGGGAGTCATAAACTACAACTGCCACTATATAACATAGTTATAACCCGTAGGTATCAAGTCATAAACAGACTTGTGTACAGATATAATCTGTAGATAATTTATTAAAAAGGGTGGCTTGTGTGATTCTACAGATCACGCTTAGCCCGGAATGTTAACATGTTTTCAGATGTTAACAGGGAGTTGAATCTTTTCAACCAGGTTTTACCGTCACGGCCAGGCCTGTTAATAAGGCATTCAAGCTAGGTTATACCTTACTAAGATTCTTATAAAATGGCAAATCAAATAAAAATTTATATTTTCCATTATTTAAATATTAAATTCATGTACATAAATAAAATGAGAAATTCAAATTAACCATTTCAAATTTCAAATAAAGTACTAGTACATCTTTGCCCTAACGGGACTTTAATTCAAATAACATGAATAACATGCCCGCGCAGGGGCTAAACAACTAACAATCAATGACAAATGAAATAAAACAAACCCACGCAGGGGTTAACAGGACGACATACCCTCGCAGGGGTAGAATAAGGGAAATATACCCACGCAGGGGTAGAGTACAGGAATAGATGTCCACGCAGGGACATGAGTAATGAGATAACAATCAAAGGATTCAATGATCCTTCTTACTCTTACCCTTGAGTAAGTCAAACACCTTCTTGAACATGCCACTGTTGCGTCGGCGATCAGCTCGCATCTCGTGTTGCAACTCGCGTCGCATGCTGTTAATCCCATGCAGGATTTCTTGAACCTGCGGCGGCGACATCATAGGCGCCGGCGGCGGTGGCTGGTACTGCTGCGGCTGCGGCGGCTGTGGCTGCTAGTGACCCGGAGGGTAACCAAAAGTAGACTGCCCAGCAGTCCAAGTGTCTCCAAATGGACCACTAGGTGGGAGTGAGCTGTAGTTCACAGCTTGCCAATAAGGGTCTCCTGTGTAATCATAACCCTGAGGGAAAACCTGCTCGAACGGGTTAAACTGAGCTGCGCTGGCATAAGCCGGAATCGGCTCTCCATAGTTCTGCGGCGGCAGAGGCGGGATCGGTACTGCAGTGACCTCCGATACGGGATGCTGAGACTCTCCCGTCTCGGACTCCTCGTGAAGAGGCGTGTAGCGGCTGCTACCAACATGTGGAGGGGTGCCTATGCGAATCCCTCCGCGCGTAGACATACGCGCATTCCTCCTTGGCCTCTGAGGCGGAGGAGGTAAAACTGGTGGTGGTGGTGGCGACGGAGTGATCACGTCGCGCCAGAGGGCCTCAAATAGGTCCTGCTGCAGAGGCGGCTGCTGCTGAAGCTGCTGCTGCTGAGAGTGGTGCTGCGAGTGCACCGGCGATCCATGGTGAGA
The DNA here is from genome assembly GCA_030545235.1 of Helianthus tuberosus. Lineage (NCBI taxonomy): Eukaryota > Viridiplantae > Streptophyta > Magnoliopsida > Asterales > Asteraceae > Helianthus > Helianthus tuberosus. The sequence continues at coordinate 65,947 of JARYGA010060379.1, read as the reverse complement.
CTGGAGCATCGGAGAGTTGTGGCGGCTGGGGGTGTAATACCAATCGTGCTGCCGAAATCTCTCCTGAAAGCTGTCCACACCATTGTAGGGTGATCCCCTAAATGGTGACCCATCCGATATCTCGATGGGATGGTTGGGCGTACCTGACGGTGGCAGTGAAGGGTCCGTGTCTTCATCAACTTCCATCTCGTGATCACCAGGAAAGTGGTCCTTCGGTCCTAGTGGGTTATGACCCACTGGCTCATCCACAAAAGCATCAGGGTTATACAGACCCTGGTAAACTGGTGCTGGGTACTGGTGAGGTGACTGATGGAGCGGTATGTAAGATCCATGAGAACCATGGGGCCCATTCTCCGAGTGGGGCCCAAATGATTGGGGTAGTGATGGTGAAGTGCTCATAGACACCGAGTGTCTAGCCGGCTCGGCGAATGATCCCCAAAGATCATTGGCTGCAGTGTGGTGCGTAGCTGACGGAGCTCGTCTGTGTGAGGGTCCTGCCTCATGGTCGTGCGATGTAGCGAATCCTCCTCGACCTCTCATTCGTGGCGGCATAATGATCCTGTCAAAAATTAAACAAGTTGCACAACAAATATATAAGACAAAGCAAATAATGAGATTAAAATAAAATAAACGAAATGTTGAACATTTCCTAAGTTCTTTGTCTAGACTCGAAAATCGAGGAATGTGCAATTGTGTAACTGAGATTAAACACATTAGGATAGTGTTTAATTCCCTCAGCGTTGGCTCTGATACCAACCTGTCACACCCCGATTTCCACGTGTCACCGGTGGGCCCGGTGTGGGGTACAGTGACGTAGTTGGCATCGTCATAGACTATCAACACAATATAATAATGCACAGCGGAAGCAGAATAGATACATTTCAACTCTTAAATAAATTGCAATAATAAATATCACAGTAGTTGAAACGGATCCACAGGTGGATCAAATACAAATAAGATAAAATATTGTTCAACAGATATTTGTCGTCCGAGCTTGCGAGACTATAGTGGACGCTCTTAGGAAACAGCCAGCCTATTTTCGTATAGTACCTGCACTTAACCTTTTGGGAAAAATACGTCAGTTTACACTGGTAAATACAAATCGACTGACTCATTTTGAAAATGATTGAAAATTGATTTAAATGCACAAGGCATAAATATTTTTTTACTAACTTGGGATAATTATATAATATAAACTTGTGAACGATTTACATGCACTCGTATCTTTGGTGGCCCGGGATCTGCTGTCCGGGCTAAGAATTAAATGACACACCACATTAAAGAGTTATACACGCCGAGTGTACGCCTACACCCCGTGCTCTGGTCGTGGCCATCTCGTAAGATAATGCCAAGGATATCCGGGACACGGTCAATAACCCCCCAAAGCCTAAAGTAAGACAAGACTGTTTAAACGAAGTCGCACAAGCTATTCAAGACTGTACACCCATAAGGAGCAGGACTTGTGCGCCCGATCAAGCGGTATTTTAAATACCGTACCCCAAGCCCGTATAGGGAAAATAAGTCAAAATGTATTTACCTGAGCAAGTATGTAACACAAACGGTAAGTGTGGTAGCTTTTACTGGGCCTCCTAATCTGGAACAAAGGTTTATAATTAACCTATTAGATTCCTAACGGGTCTTTTATTTAAGCCTAAGCTTTGACCGGTTAGTTTTAAGAATGATACGGTTTACGCACGATTAAGCGAAAGACCGGATAGAATGTGATTTAGACCCGGCAAGTTTGAATACTTGTATAATATGGGTATACTAAATACATCCTGGATTTTGAAATAAAAATGATATCGTTTGACCCGTTTCGGTCAATTTACGCAAACTAGTTACGTAAACCGAACCGAACGCAAAAAGGGCGATACGGGTAGACAAATGATTCAAATGCAAGTTCCCTGATATAATATGCTTTAAATATGATATAATATCAGTAAGTTATGTTCTATATTGCCCGGAATAATTTTAAACTCAATTTATGCCTTAGAAGGGCATTTTGGTCTTTTTAAAAGATTATAAAAGAGTCAAATTAGAAATCTGAGTTTCGGGTCAGGTTCATACAGTAAATATACCTCATTTAACATATTATATCAGTAGGGTATGACCCATATATCAAATTTATCATTTAAAATCAAACTATGCACCGTAGGGGTATTTTAGTAAATTCACAAGGGCTAAAAATGCCAAAACTGGAAATCTGAGATCATATACTTATACTTACTGTTATTATATGAAAATATGCTAATTACAGCAGTAGGTATAAGTCTTACATGTTTAAAACAAGTATAACGCTTACTATGCGCTTAAAACGCTAAATATGCGATTTAGAGCCGTTTCCGGGTTTATATATGAAAGCTGAGATTTTTATATTTCCAGAAGGCTCAAAATAATTTATTTAACATTTAAAATCAGTAGAAAAAAGGTTTCGGGTCAAAAGGATGTGTAAAACTCATTTTATGGCTTAAACGGTCAAAACCGACATAACCCGAAATAACTAGGCGATCTAGGATCCGTTCAGCCAAAAATTTATTAAAAATCATCAAAATTCCCAGAATATTATAATACATCAGTTGGTAAAAAGTTTTATACCAAAACGTGGCCAGAAATAGGTCATATGCGAAAAGGGCCGTTTATGTAAATTAAGAACATAGTTTTACGCTAATGGCCATAACTCACAATCTGGACCACCAACTGATCCGAAATTTTCGGTGCAAGTTTATATATTAGAAATAAAGATTTCTATCCTTTCACTTTTCCAAAAATCACGTTTTATATCAAAAAGGGCAAAATAGTCAACTTTTAAGCATAATCGGAAACATGCAATTTAATCGGCTAAGCATATACTCAATCAACAAAAATTCCAGAAAGTTTAACCAAAATAAAAATGGTCAAAAATACTTTCCAATACAGATCTCGAACATGCATGTACGAATCCGAATCGATAGTCTACGAAATAGTCGTTTTATAGGACTTTCGGTTCCGATTCGTATCTATAGTAAAGATTGTCGAGTTGATGATGATAAAATACATTCTTATATTCATAATAAAGCTATCTATGAAGATCAAACAGATTGCATGTCATTTATTTTACCATTTAAGCTATTTTTCTCAAAAATCACTTCTGTTGACTTTTTAGAATCACGTTTGACTCGACAATTAGCATGCATGTAGTGGGATTCAGATAACACCCTTTAGAGGGTTTGTTTCCCACATAAATACCAACATATATCAAGTTTCAATTCGAGAAATGACTGATTGAAACTTGTTTAATCAGAAAGTCAAAGCTTATGAACAAACAGTTTGACTTTTAGCAATAATCAAAGCAAGAACGGATTGGAGATCGAATTAGAAGCTTACCAAGGTCCTATTGATGTTAAGCTAACACTAGAAATCGGCCTTGATGTCCAGAAATGCTTCAGAGATGCTTGAGAGCTTTTGCAAGTTTGGAAGTTCTTGTTCACAACACAAGTGTTTAGTAAAATGAGCTTTGGATCAGATTTAAAGCTGAATTGTTGGTGTTTGCAAGGGGTTACTGTGGCCTAGGCATGCATGCAATGTTATTGGATCTTTTGGGAGGTGAAAACAGCTGTTACCCACTTAATTTCGGACCCAAATCGCTGCTGTTCGCGGATCCTGCACCTGGGTTTATTGGCAGCTCCAAAGTTTGCCCATTTGTTGCAGTTTTGGTCCCTGTACTTTGGTTGCGATGATTTGGCCATGAATCTTGACTCGTAAACCCCCGAATCTGGTTTTTAAGAACCCTTGGACATTTACCAACATGGTAATGTCCTCGTTTAACTTTGCGCTCGCCCGAAAAGCCATAAAATTCGACGTTGACGCTTTTAACCCCTCAAGTACGGTTTTGGCCATAACTTTCTCATGTGATAACGAAACTTCATGAAATTTTTACCACATATTCTAGTGAGTATATTTTAGCTTTACAAAGCTTCGGGTCTGCCAAAAGTTCACTCAGAGGTATAAATTAAACATGTTGACACTTTTGGCCCCTATAGTGTGCAATACTTCACTTTTGTGCAATTTCCGCGTCGTATGATCCATGAACCATCCGTTTAAGGTTATAAACATTATGTAGGGTTATCATAGAGCCTATTTATCCATTGTTGACACTTTGGAACCTTACGTTCCATAGTTTTCACTGTTTGTCACTTTTAGTCCTCCTAAAGTATGTTTTCACATACCGGAACCTTATGACACGTGTCAAGACATTATTGGACGAAATTTTTCGAGGTGTTACATCCTCACCCCCTTAAAAGAAATCTCGACCCCGAGATTTATTCAAACAAATGGGGATATTTTTCTTTCATCGTGGATTCCACTTCCCACGTGTATTCGGGACCTCTACGGGCATCCCACTTGACCTTAACAATAGGCACGTGCTTCCTTCGAAGCTTCTTTACCTGTCGATCTTCAATTGATAATGGCTTTTCCACAAATTTTAAGCTTGCGTCTATTTGCACATCTGTATGTGGCATGACATGTGGTTCGTCAGCGGAACACTTCTTTAGATTGCAGATGTGGAACACATTGTGAATTCCACTGAGTTCTTCTGGTAAGTTCAACTTATAGGCAACTGACCCGACACGTTCGATAACCTCGAAAGGTCCTATGTATCTCGGGCTTAGTTTGCCTTTCTTCCCAAATCGCATCACTCCTTTCCAGGGCGACACTTTAAGTAGGACTTTTTCACCCACTTCGAAGTGAAAATCCTTACGACTTAGATCCGCATAACTTTTCTGCCTATCTCTGGCAGCTTTCAAACGATCGCGAATCTGGACGATCTTATCCGTTGTCTCAAAAACAATTTCTGGTCCTGACAGTTGGACCTCTCCAACTTCCGCCCAACAAATGGGTGATCTACACTTTCTACCGTATAAGGCCTCAAAAGGCGCAGCTTTTATGCTGGTGTGGTAGCTATTGTTGTAGGAGAATTCAATTAGTGGTAGGTTCTTGTCCCAACTACCACCTAAGTCTATTGCACATGCGCGTAGCATGTCTTCCAGCGTTTGAATAGTACGCTCGCTCTGACCGTCAGTCTGTGGATGATAGGCCGTACTAAAATTCAAACGTGTGCCCAAAGCTTGTTGGAAGCTCTTCCAAAAATGTGACGTGTATCTAGTATCTCTATCCGAGATAATAGACACAGGTATACCGTGCAAAGCTACAATCTTATCAACGTATAATTGGGCTAACATATCGGAGCTATAAGTCTCCTTGATGGGTAGGAAGTGTGCTGACTTCGTCAGTCTATCAACTATGACCCATATTGTATCATTTCCTTTTCTCGTCTTTGGTAACTTGGTGATGAAATCCATCGTCACCATTTCCCATTTCCATGTGGGAATTTCAGGTTGTTGTAACAAACCTGACGGCTTCTGGTGCTCAGCTTTGACTTGCGCACAAGTCAAACATTTAGACACATACGCAGCTACGGACTTTTTCAAACCAATCCACCAGTAGTTTGCTTTCAAATCCTGGTACATCTTATCAGCTCCAGGATGAACGGAATATTTAGAGCTGTGGGCTTCCTGGAGGATAACATCCCGAAGTCCTCCATATACTGGAACCCATATTCGTCCGTTTAGTCGTAGCATTCCATCTTTGTCGTAGGATAACTGTTCCTCAGTTACTCCTAACTTTTCCGCAGGATAGTTAGCTTCCAGCACAGCCTCCTTCTGTGCAGCTAACACCTTTTCATTCAAATTATTTCTTATTTCAATGCGCTTGGCATTGATTCTGATCGGTTTCACCCTTTCCTTTCTGCTTAAGGCGTCGGCAACCACATTTGCCTTGCCTGGATGGTATCTTATTTCGCAGTCATAATCGTTTAAAGTTTCCATCCATCGCCTTTGACGCATGTTCAATTCCTTCTGATTGAACAAGTGTTGAAGACTCTTGTGATCCGAATATATTACACACTTGGTTCCATACAAGTAATGTCTCCATAGCTTCAAAGCAAATACAACCGCACCCAATTCCAAATCGTGGGTGGTGTAGTTCTTCTCATGCACCTTGAGCTGTCGAGAAGCGTAGGCAATGACTTTGCCTTTCTGCATGAGTACACAGCCCATGCCAGTGTGTGATGCATCACAATACACCACAAATTCTTCAATACCATCGGGCAATGTCAACACTGGAGCATTGCTCAACTTCTTCTTCAGAATGTCGAAGGATTCCTGCTGCTTAGGGCCCCAATCAAACTTAATCTTCTTACGAGTCAGCGATGTTAGGGGCGCAGCAATCCTAGAAAAGTTTTCAATGAATCGCCTATAGTATCCTGCCAATCCTAGGAAACTGCGAATCTCGGTGGGAGTCTTCGGCTCCTGCCAGTTCATGACTGCTTCTACTTTAGCGGGATCTACTTGGATACCACGCTCGCTTACAACATGTCCAAGGAATTGGACTTCTCGAAGCCAAAATTCACACTTCGAAAATTTGGCATAAAGCTTCTCCTGATTCAGAAGTTTGAGAATACAACGAAGGTGTTTCTCATGGTCAGCTTGGCTCTTCGAGTAGATAAGGATGTCATCAATAAAGACAATGACGAACTTATCTAAATAAGGCTTGCAGACGCGATTCATGAGATCCATGAATGCGGCTGGTGCGTTGGTGAGCCCAAACGGCATCACTAGGAACTCGTAATGTCCATAACGAGTCCTAAACGCTGTCTTGTGCACATCTTCGTCCTTGACCTTCAACTGATGATATCCTGACCTCAAGTCGATCTTTGAAAAGTAGCTTGCCCCTTGTAACTGGTCGAACAGATCGTCGATCCTGGGCAAAGGATACCTATTCTTGATAGTGACCTTGTTAAGCTCACGATAATCGATGCACAGACGCATCGACCCATCCTTCTTTTTAACGAACAAGATTGGCGCTCCCCAAGGAGATGAGCTAGGTCTAATAAAACCTTTAGCTAATAGATCATCCAACTGCGTCCTCAACTCCTTCATCTCCGTTGGTGCCAATCTGTATGGTGCTCTTGCTACAGGTGCAGCGCCTGGTATGATATCTATCCGAAACTCTACTTGCCTATCTGGTGGCAAACCAGGTAGCTCTTCAGGGAAAACCTCAGGATATTCCGAAATAACAGGAATATCTTCAATCTTCGGCTTCGGCTCACCAATGGTAACTTGTGCCATATAAATGACACATCCTTTCTGCATGCACTTGGATGCCTTGAGCATGGACACTTGCTCAGGCAATCCATGCTGGGTATCTCCTTGAATAGTAAGTGACTCACCAGACGGAGTCTTCACTATCACCTGCTTTCTATTGCACAGAATCTGGGCTTGGTTACTCGACAACCAATCCATGCCTATCACTATGTCGAATCCAGCTAGCTTAAAGGGAAGCAAGGATAACGGGAAAGAATGATTCCTAATGGATATAACACATCCATCTAGAACAGTCGAGGCGGTTTCTATGGTTCCATCGGCTAATTCCACCTCATATTTCACACTTAAGGTTTTAACAGGAAGGTTCAACAGTTTACAAAACTTATCATCTACAAACGACTTATCGGCTCCTGAATCAAACAAGACTCTAGCAAAAACATCATTTACAAGAAACGTACCGGTAATGACGTTGTCGTCAAGGACTGCTTCCTTAGCGTCCATTCTGAAGACTCTCGCATTAGTCTTCTTCCCATCATCTGCTTTCTTCGCATTCTTTGGGCAGTTGGGCCGAATATGCCCTTTCTCGTTGCAACCGAAACAAGTTGCATCCTTCATTTTCTTGCAATCCACAGCTTTATGATCTGTGGACTTGCAGATCCCACAACGTTTCTCGAAAGACTGGGACTTAGACTCCTGCCTGCATATTTCACACTTAAGGTTAATTCCACACTTAAGGTTTTAACAGGAAGGTTCAACAGTTTACAAAACTTATCATCTACAAACGACTTATCGGCTCCTGAATCAAACAAGACTCTAGCAAAAACATCATTTACAAGAAACGTACCGGTAATGACGTTGTCGTCAAGGACTGCTTCCTTAGCGTCCATTCTGAAGACTCTCGCATTAGTCTTCTTCCCATCATCTGCTTTCTTCGCATTCTTTGGGCAGTTGGGCCGAATATGCCCTTTCTCGTTGCAACCGAAACAAGTTGCATCCTTCATTTTCTTGCAATCCACAGCTTTATGATCTGTGGACTTGCAGATCCCACAACGTTTCTCGAAAGACTGGGACTTAGACTCCTGCCTGCATCTCCCAAAATGATGCCTCTTACAAACCTTGCATTTGGGTTTCTCACCCGACTGATCCCCTTTCTTGAACCCCGACCCTTTCCTATGGTCGTTGTTTCCCTTGTGTCGTTTCTCAGATCTTCGTGAGGTGTCATCCTCACGTTTCCTTTTGTTTTCCTCCGAGCTCTTCATAGCTCTTAGTCTGACGACATCTTGAGTGAGGGAGAGGGATAGATCAGCTACTGATCTAAATGTAGTAGGCCTTGAAGCCTTGACGCTTGCCTTTATCTCCGGTGCCAGACCCCCAATAAATCGAGCAATCCTACGCGGCTCCGGGGTCACCAGATAAGGCACTAACCGGGATAAGGTGTTGAACGTAGTAAGATACGCTTGACAATCGAGATTCTTCATAACTAGAGACACAAAATCCGATTCAATTCTCTCGACCTCATGCTGCGGACAGAAATTCTCCTTGATCAGTGCTACAAACTGATCCCAAGTCATGCTATACAGAGCGGTCTTTCCAGTAGCTTGTAGAAGCGACTTCCACCATGCTAACGCGTCTCCCTTGAACGACTGGGACGCGTACTTCACAACATCCCTATCAGCACACCCGCTGATATCGACCACAGTATCCATCTCATCAATCCACGTCATACAATCGACGGCTCCCTATTCCCCAGTGAAATCTCTGGGCTTGCAAGATACGAAGTATTTGTACGTACAGGACCTGCTGTGCGTATTATGGTTCATCTTAACTTCTTGCTTTGGGATGCTGCTGTGGTTGGAGGAGTGATTATCATCCTCAGCTTTCTTCGGCTCACTCTTTTTAGAAGGTGGCTTACTATGAGCCTCAGAATGAGTCTTGGGCTTTGCGTGCGGTTCTGTTCGGGTCCTACTCCGAGTACCACTAGATTCCCTGAATTGCCTATCCATAGCTTTGGCAACAACGTTATCTATCAGTGCTTGCAACTCTGCACCGGTGACGTGAATCTTTGCATTATCTGAGTGTTCCCCAGAATGACTGTTGGTCTCCTCCGATTTGGCCATTGTAGCTTTAAGCTACCATAAAGGACAAGGTCTATTTAGAACCTAACAGTATTATCGTTCTAGACGATTTATTAACCATGGTATCAAGAACCTTAGCAGTTAATAAATTTCATTCAGGCTCTTATTAGCAATCAAGGAATGAAAATATATATATCGGCACCATAGGCCCAGTCACAACGGACAATTACTAAATTATAAATTTAGATTTTTATAGGATTATAAATTGTATAATTAAACAAATAACCCTTTACTAGGCAGGGAGTCATAAACTACAACTGCCACTATATAACATAGTTATAACCCGTAGGTATCAAGTCATAAACAGACTTGTGTACAGATATAATCTGTAGATAATTTATTAAAAAGGGTGGCTTGTGTGATTCTACAGATCACGCTTAGCCCGGAATGTTAACATGTTTTCAGATGTTAACAGGGAGTTGAATCTTTTCAACCAGGTTTTACCGTCACGGCCAGGCCTGTTAATAAGGCATTCAAGCTAGGTTATACCTTACTAAGATTCTTATAAAATGGCAAATCAAATAAAAATTTATATTTTCCATTATTTAAATATTAAATTCATGTACATAAATAAAATGAGAAATTCAAATTAACCATTTCAAATTTCAAATAAAGTACTAGTACATCTTTGCCCTAACGGGACTTTAATTCAAATAACATGAATAACATGCCCGCGCAGGGGCTAAACAACTAACAATCAACGACAAATGAAATAAAACAAACCCACGCAGGGGTTAACAGGACGACATACCCTCGCAGGGGTAGAATAAGGGAAATATACCCACGCAGGGGTAGAGTACGGGAAAAGATGTCCACGCAGGGACATGAGTAATGAGATAACAATCAAAGGATTCAATGATCCTTCTTACTCTTACCCTTGAGTAAGTCAAACACCTTCTTGAACATGCCACTGTTGCGTCGGCGATCAGCTCGCATCTCGTGTTGCAACTCGCGTCGCATGCTGTTAATCCCATGCAGGATTTCTTGAACCTGCGGCGGCGACATCATAGGCGCCGGCGGCGGTGGCTGGTACTGCTGCGGCTGCGGCGGCTGTGGCTGCTAGTGACCCGGAGGGTAACCAAAAGTAGACTGCCCAGCAGTCCAAGTGTCTCCAAATGGACCACTAGGTGGAAGCGAGCTGTAGTTTGCAGCTTGCCAATAAGGGTCTCCTGTGTAATCGTAACCCTGAGGGAAAACCTGCTCGAACGGGTTAAACTGAGCTGCGCTGGCATAAGCCGGAATCGGCTCTCCATAGTTCTGCGGCGGCAGAGGCGGGATCGGTACTGAAGTGACCTCCGATACGGGATGCTGAGACTCCCCCGTCTCGGACTCCTCGGGAAGAGGCGTGTAGCGGCTGCTACCAACATGTGGAGGGGTGCCTATGCGAATCCCTCCGCGCGTAGACATGCGCGCATTCCTCCTTGGCCTCTGAGGCGGAGGAGGCAAAACTGGTGGCGGCGGTGGTGACGGAGTGATCACGTCACGCCATAGGGCCTCAGATAGGTCCTGCTGTAGAGGCGGCTGCTGCTGAAGCTGCTGCTGCTGAGAGTGGTGCTGCGAGTGCACCGGCGAACCATGGCGAGACTGGAGCATCGGAGAGTTGTGGCGGCTGGGGGTGTAATACCAATCGTACTGCTTAAATCTCTCCTGAAAGCTGTCCACACCATTGTAGGGTGATCCCCTAAATGGCGACCCATCCGATATCTCGATGGGATGGTTGGGTTTACCTGACGGTGGCAGTGAAGGGTCCGTGTCTTCATCAACTTCCATCTCGTGATCACCAGGAAAGTGGTCCTCCGGTCCTAGTGGGTTATGACCCACTGGCTCATCCACAAAAGCATCAGGGTTATACAGACCCTGGTAAACTGGTGCTGGGTACTGGTGAGGCGACTGATGAAGAGGTATATAAGATCCATGGGAACCATGGGGCCCATTCTCCGAGTGGGGCCCAAATGATTGGGGTAGTGATGGTGAAGTGCTCATAGACACCGAGTGTCTAGCCGGCTCGGCGAATGATCCCCAAAGATCATTGGCTGCAGTGTGGTGCGTAGCTGACGGAGCTCGTCTGTGTGAGGGTCCTGCCTCATGGTCGTGCGATGTAGCGAATCCTCCTCGACCTCTCATTCGTGGCGGCATAATGATCCTGTCAAAAATTAAACAAGTTGCACAACAAATATATAAGACAAAGCAAATAATGAGATTAAAATAAAATAAACGAAATGTTGAACATTTCCTAAGTTCTTTGTCTAGACTCGAAAATCGAGGAATGTGCAATTGTGTAACTGAGATTAAACACATTAGGATAGTGTTTAATTCACTCAGCGTTGGCTCTGATACCAACCTGTCACACCCCGATTTCCACGTGTCACCGGTGGGCCCGGTGTGGGGTACAGTGACGTAGTTGGCATCGTCATAGACAATCAACACAATATAATAATGCACAGCGGAAGCAGAATAGATACATTTCAACTCTTAAATAAATTGCAATAATAAATATCACAGTAGTTGAAACGGATCCACAGGCGGATCAAATACAAATAAGATAAAATATTGTTCAACAGATATTTGTCGTCCGAGCTTGCGAGACTATAGTGGACGCTCTTAGGAAACAGCCAGCCTATTTTCGTATAGTACCTGCACTTAACCTTTTGGGAAAAATACGTCAGTTTACACTGGTAAATACAAATCGACTGACTCATTTTGAAAATGATTGAAAATTGATTTAAATGCACAAGGCATAAATATTTTTATTAACTTGGGATAATTATATAATATAAACTTGTGAACGATTTACATGCACTCGTATCTTTGGTGGCCCGGGATCTGCTGTCCGGGCTAAGAATTAAATGACACACCACATTAAAGAGTTATACACGCCGAGTGTACGCCTACACCCCGTGCTCTGGTCGTGGCCATCTCGTAAGATAATGCCAAGGATATCCGGGACACGGTCAACAACCCCCCAAAGCCTGAAGTAAGACAAGACTGTTTAAACGAAGTCGCACAAGCTATTCAAGACTGTACACCCATAAGGAGCAGGACTTGTGCGCCCGATCAAGCGGTATTTTAAATACCGTACCCCAAGCCCGTATAGGGAAAATAAGTCAAAATGTATTTACCTGAGCAAGTATGTAACACAAACGGTAAGTGTGGTAGCTTTTACTGGGCCTCCTAATCTGGAACAAAGGTTTATAATTAACCTATTAGATTCCTAACGGGTCTTTTATTTAAGCCTAAGCTTTGACCGGTTAGTTTTAAGAATGATACGGTTTACGCACGATTAAGCGAAAGACCGGATAGAATGTGATTTAGACCTGGCAAGTTTGAATACTTGTATAATATGGGTATACTAAATACATGCTGGATTTTGAAATAAAAATGATATCGTTTGACCCGTTTCGGTCAATTTACGCAAACTAGTTACGTAAACCGAACCGAACGCAAAAAGGGCGATACGGGTAGACAAATGATTCAAATGCAAGTTCCCTGATATAATATGCTTTAAATATGATATAATATCAGTAAGTTATGTTCTATATTGCCCGGAATAATTTTAAACTCAATTTATGCCTTAGAAGGGCATTTTGGTCTTTTTAAAAGATTATAAAAGAGTCAAATTAGAAATCTGAGTTTCGGGTCAGGTTCATACAGTAAATATACCTCATTTAACATATTATATCAGTAGGGTATGACCCATATATCAAATTTATCATTTAAAATCAAACTATGCACCGTAGGGGTATTTTAGTAAATTTACAAGGGCTAAAAATGCCAAAACTGGAAATCTGAGATCATATACTTATACTTACTGTTATTATATGAAAATATGCTAATTACATCAGTAGGTATAAGTCTTACATGTTTAAAACAAGTATAACGCTTACTATGCGCTTAAAACGCTAAATATGCGATTTAGAGCCGTTTCCGGGTTTATATATGAAAGCTGAGATTTTTATATTTCCAGAAGGCTCAAAATAATTTATTTAACATTTAAAATCAGTAGAAAAAGGTTTCGGGTCAAAAGGATGTGTAAAACTCATTTTTATGGCTTAAACGGTCAAAACCGACATAACCCGAAATAACTAGGCGATCTAGGATCCGTTCAGCCAAAAATTTATTAAAAATCATCAAAATTCCCAGAATATTATAATACATCAGTTGGTAAAAAGTTTTATACCAAAACGTGGCCAGAAATAGGTCATATGCGAAAAGGGCCGTTTATGTAAATTAAGAACATAGTTTTACGCTAATGGCCATAACTCACAATCTGGACCACCAACTGATCCGAAATTTTCGGTGCAAGTTTATATATTAGAAATAAAGATTTCTATCCTTTCACTTTTCCAAAAATCACGTTTTATATCAAAAAGGGCAAAATAGTCAACTTTTAAGCATAATCGGAAACATGCAATTTAATCGGCTAAGCATAGACTCAATCAACAAAAATTCCAGAAAGTTTAACCAAAATAAAAATGGTCAAAAATACTTTCCAATACAGATCTCGAACATGCATGTACGAATCCGAATCGATAGTCTACGAAATAGTCGTTTTATAGGACTTTCGGTTCCGATTCGTATCTATAGTAAAGATTGTCGAGTTGATGATGATAAAATACATTCTTATATTCATAATAAAGCTATCTATGAAGATCAAACAGATTGCATGTCATTTATTTTACCATTTAAGCTATTTTTCTCAAAAATCACTTCTGTTGACTTTTTAGAATCACGTTTGACTCGACAATTAGCATGCATGTAGTGGGATTCAGATAACACCCTTTAGAGGGTTTGTTTCCCACATAAATACCAACATATATCAGGTTTCAATTCGAGAAATGACTGATTGAAACTTGTTTAATCAGAAAGTCAAAGCTTATGAACAAACAGTTTGACTTTTAGCAATAATCAAAGCAAGAACGGATTGGAGATCGAATTAGAAGCTTACCAAGGTCCTATTGATGTTAAGCTAACACTAGAAATCGGCCTTGATGTCCAGAAATTCTTCAGAGATGCTTGAGAGCTTTTGCAAGTTTGGAAGTTCTTGTTCACAACACAAGTGTTTAGTAAAATGAGCTTTGGATCAGATTTAAAGCTGAATTGTTGGTGTTTGCAAGGGGTTACTGTGGCCTAGGCATGCATGCAATGTTATTGGATCTTTTGGGAGGTGAAAACAACTGTTACCCACTTAATTTCGGACCCAAATCGCTGCTGTTCGCGGATCCTGCACCTGGGTTTATTGGCAGCTCCAAAGTTTGCCCATTTGTTGCAGTTTTGGTCCCTGTACTTTGGTTGCGATGATTTGGCCATGAATCTTGACTCGTAAACCCCCGAATCTGGTTTTTAAGAACCCTTGGACATTTACCAACATGGTAATGTCCTCGTTTAACTTTGCGCTCGCCCGAAAAGCCATAAAATTCGACGTTGACGCTTTTAACCCCTCAAGTACGGTTTTGGCCATAACTTTCTCATGTGATAACGAAACTTCATGAAATTTTTACCACATATTCTAGTGAGTATATTTTAGCTTTACAAAGCTTCGGGTCTGCAAAAAGTTCACTCAGAGGTATAAATTAAACATGTTGACACTTTTGGCCCCTATAGTTTGCAATACTTCACTTTTGTGCAATTTCCGCGTCGTATGATCCATGAACCATCCGTTTAAGGTTATAAACATTATGTAGGGTTATCATAGAGCCTATTTATCCATTGTTGACACTTTGGACCCTTACGTTCCATAGTTTTCATTGTTTGTCACTTTTAGTCCTCCTAAAGTATGTTTTCACATACCGGAACCTTATGACACGTGTCAAGACATTATTGGACGAAATTTTTCGAGGTGTTACAGTGTAGAATGCACGCATTAACGCGGTAAGTATTCTTTTAAATGATGAAGTTTGTAGTGTTGAAAGCATTCCACCACCACAATTAGTTGATGGTGTAGTGGAAAATATAAATGATGAGCCGGAAATTGAAAATGAACAAGAAACAACTTCACGAAGTAAAATTGAAAATGTAACTAAAAAATCTTTTTGTGAAAATTGTTTAAATCAACTTAACCCGATTAATGCATCAAAATTTGAAGAACGGTGCCCACCAAAGGACGAGAGGTGGGAAAATTTTAAACAAGCAAAAATTAATTTACCGTTACTCGATGACATTAAAAAGGTTCCGGCTCATGTGGAATGCTTGAAATAGTTGAGCAGTGAAAAACGGCACAATAAATTACCCGAACCGGTTGATTTGGTATCACATGTTAGTGCCGTTTTATCAAGTGCGCTCCCCCAAAAAGCTCAAGATCCGGGAGATCCTCTTACTCCAATTCAAATTGGAACTTTCAAAATTAAGAGGGCGCTCCTCGATCTTGGAGCTTGTGTGAGCATTTTACCCGGGAGTTTGTATGACCAATACGATTTTGGTCCATTAAAAAAATTTGATACTCCTGTGGTATTGGCCGATCAGACTCCCACGCATCCAAGGGGGATGGTGGAGGATGTGATTGTTAAGGTGGATGATTGCTACTACCCAGTTGACTTTTTGGTAGTAGACTATGTTGGGGGTGTTGAGGATACCCAACCGGTAGTTATCTTGGGTAGACCGTTCTTGGCAACTGCTAATGCCATAATAAATTGTGCAACGGGAACGGTAAGCATGAAGTTTGGGGACCGGGAATTAAATTTAAATGTTTTTCCAAATTTCACTAACCCGCTCGGTGAGGATAAGTGTCCTAAAAAGGACATGAATCCAAACAAAAAGGTGTGTGCTATGGTTGGTAGGTTTGGAGAAACAAGGAAGAAAACGGTCAAGAAAAAGAAGGCGAAAAAGTCACATCTAGAAAAGAAGAAGGAAGAGGAGGTGAGGAAGTTTGGACCGTTTAGCAACAAATTGTATGAATCACCGGCGGGTGATTTCGAGGAGTTTGTAGGCGGTAAACACGCCATTCGACCACCATGAGGTGGTAAGTCAATTGTTGTTGTATATTTTATTTTGCATTTCATTTTTGTTTTTATTCGTAGTTTAGTTAGTATTGTTGTTGTTGTATAATTTTGTTATTTCATTTTAGTAGTTAAATGAACGTTGTGGGTGTGTTCCCTATATAACCCTCACGAGACCTCTCGTCCTCCCAAGCTATTGGGGGGTTTAAAAGGGCTTGTTGCATAAGCTAAATGCAACCGTGATTCCTACGAAAGTGAGTTAGGCTTGTTATTGTTGTAATTTTTTTTTCCACAAAAAAATCAAAGTAAAATAACGCATGGCTTGGTAATATTTTCATAAAAGTGGTAGAACTAGGTAACTAACAAATTTTGATGGTTGTGAGAAGCATGCTTCTACACAAGGGTTAGAATTTGTAGGTACAACATGTTCGCGGGACAACCGTTTTTATGAATCGAAGAAGAAGATATGGGCATCAAGCAACAAAAATCAGGTGCATGCGTTTCCTTTTTACTTTGATTCTTAGTTTAGTAATAAGTGGATTGTATTTTGTATTTTATCTTTTTGGGGTGAAATTTTGGGAAAGTTAGCCGTGTCACATCCCTTGTGCATTTTAAAACTCTAGTTCTGACAATGTTTACCTCAAGTGTGGGGATGGGGGAAATTTCAAAAAATTTTCAAAAACATCTTGTTTCAAAAGCGATCTTAAAAGCACAAGTAACCAAGTCAACGAGGGATGTCACAACCCATTTGGTCTTTTTTCATGGTCAAGTTCAAATTAATAGCATAACGGGTATTTAGCGGGTGGTTATTTGGGAATAATCCGCCTAAGAAACTAGTATTTCATGCATGTCACATACCATACCCTTATACGTGAGGTTTTGAGCCACTTTTATATCATGGATTTACATTTACATGTTTCTTTGTTTGAGTGGACCATTAGTCGCGTATTGTAGAATTTGCAACTTTTGATACGTTCAAGACCATAGACCGAATGCAAGCACGAGAATGATTAAGGCATTAGGTAAACCTTTTCCTTTTACACCATTTTTATATCCTTACCCAAAAGTTATCCCTTAGTAACCAACTTTGAGCCTAATCCTTTCGTTTGACTACCCTTTAGCCAATAACCTTAAAACCTTTTTCTTTTAAACCCGTGTGATGGAAATTCGATTATAGTAGCAAAGTTTGTATAGTTGTATTTGTTTGTTTTGAAAAAAAAAAGAGAAAAATCAGAAAATGTACGAAAAAGAAATGAAAATCATTGAGAAAAGAACAAAAAATATGAAGTTAGTGGTTGTTGAATAAAAGGCTAAAGTTGTTGCCTCGTAGTGATGTTTATAGTTTAGTTTTGTTTAGAGTAGTCATTTGTAATAAAAATCGACTTTTCATCACCTTAGCCACTTTAGAATATCCGATTTCCTACCCATAGACTAGCCCCGTTACAACCCTTACAAAGACCTTATGACTTGTGCTTAGTATTCGTGATCAGTGGTGGAGAATGATTGAGTTGCAAGCCTATGCGGGTACGTGTTCTAATCAGTTTTGAGCGATTAATTAGTGAAGTGCTAATACATTGTAAACATTAGCCAATTTATAAGCCGAGTGGAGAGAACATTGTGAGGGATATGCATGATTTGTTGGTTTCACGGGCGGGTTAATCTTGGATAACCATTTTTATATGTGAATTCACTTTACCGTTAAATATGTTGAAAATTGTAAAGAGTCTGAACTTTAGTATGAAAATTGACCTTAACCTTCATCTCGGGAATGGGGAGTGTATTCTTTGTTCGACCCACGTGAAAGTGAAAAAGAGATTTGCTTGAGGGCAAGCAAACGACAAGTGTGGGGATGTGATACGTGGTTGAAAACCGGTGATCGTTTATGCTTAAGTTGATGTTTTTACGTAGATTTTAATTTTGAATAGCCTAATTTTAATGGGATTTGTGTTTTACAGGTCTAAAAGAGTTTAAGAAGCTAATCGGGAGCTAAACGGAGCAACGGGACGCGAAACGGATCAACCGGGGATGTGAAATGAAGAAAACCAGGTTAATCACTAAGATTGGATGTATTTTGGGGAATGTTGATGGATTTAAAATAAGTATATTGGAAGATGGCATGATAGAGGGCTGAATTACGAGAACGTGGGCGAAAACGGTGAGTAAAACGGAGCTATAACGAAGAAGTTATGAAGAAAACAGTTTTGGACGAAACTGACAAAACCAGTCAGCGTCGGGGACGCCCAAAAGGGCCGTCGGCGACGCCCTCTGGATTGTTCCGTCGGCCAGAAACCTCCGTAAACAGCTAATTAAGCTGTTGGACGAAACTGAGACTTCCAAGGGCCGTCGGGGACGCCCTAAATGGCCGTCGGCGACGCCACCTGCATTCTCATATCGCGAAAAACTTGATTTTTGAGTTGGGGACGAGTTATAACATCAATTTTGACCAAAAAACGGGAGTTACACTTTGTTTTTGAGTTTTGAACTCTATCTTGGAGCCACAATTGATCCACCATTCACCTACCATTCCATCTCTAACATCAAGAACATCCACAACAACCGAATCATCATCCATTTTTTACACAATCAATTCATCCATCCAAACCCTAGTTCTCCATATCATCAATCATCAATCCTACCACCATCATCCTTCACCAATCCATCATCATTCACCATTAATTCATCCATCAAAGCTTCAAGATGTCTTCACTCGCGTTCCAAACATCCGGTGATCAAGCTTCTTCAACCATGAGCGGCTAATCATCTCGGTTTCACCTCGGTGTAGGTAGTTGTTAATTTTAGGGTTTCGAATTGTTCTTGTTCAACTTAGTGACAATTTGTATTTGGTTTTTGAAACTCTTGATTATAGTATTACATTTGTTGCGAATTCGTGATTTGTCGAGCGAT